>BHFT01034625.1:39500-134315 GCA_004320025.1 Laticauda laticaudata | reverse complement strand
TCCACAACCTCCGGAGCCACACTTCCACTCCCTGTTGGCTGTTCCTCCTCTCCCTCAGAGTCAGTCTCCACCAGGGGTATGACTGGTATGATCAGATATAGTGACCAGCTATAGAGCTGTAGATTTACAGGGGTCTCGAAGTGGCGGCCCGCGGGCCAGATGTGTTCACATGCAGGCCATGCCCATCTCAGCTCCATGAAAGGAAAAAATGTGATATTTCACATGATGCCACGAGTTTGATACCTGTGATTTAAAACAAAGGTAGCTGCTCATGAATACTTAAAATTATGCCTTATGGTGCTGCAGACAATAGTATTGATACTCCATGTTTTTGTCCATGTTCCTGCTGGCCACACAGCAGAAATCCTGGAAACTTTCCTTCTACATTACTGTAACTGAGAAAGGGGTGGGCAATGGGCCATAATGATCAGGGATGACCCCTGAATGGCAGACCATGTTAGAGAGTGGGCTCTTTAAGTAGGAGTCCTACTTACATTCAGGTGGAGAAGGGTGAAGCCATTCTGGCTGTATTTGCATAGTGTGGTTAACCAAGTTCACCATGGTTTGATATTAACTATGGTTCATAAGCCACCCATAAACAGTTGATTCACTCTGTCTGGATGCATGTAACCTGCTACACTAAAATGTGATAAGACTAGTTTATGGTCTAGTGCAGGGGTAGGGAAACTTGGCTCTTTTATCACTTATTATCACTCTTTTATCACAATCCCAGAATTCCTGAGTGAGCCATAAAAGGTTCCCATCCCTGGCCTACTGGTTTTTCAGTTGTGGGGGAAATCAATTTGTGACTGGAATGGGACTGTTTAATATACAAATTTGTATATTTGTATTTGTATACTAAACAGTCCCATTCCAGTCAAAAATGGATTTGCCCCACAAGTGAAAAACCAGTTGGCCAGGAATAAGGAACCTTTTATGGCTCACTCAGAAATTTTGGGAGTTGAAGTCCATAAGTGATAAAAGAGCCAAGTTTCCCTACCCCTGGTCTAGTGCATTGTGTGAGCTGAGTTTGGCATGATTCACTAAACCATAATGGACCTGTGTATGAGTCAAATATGGAAAAATCATGAAATCCTCCTGTAAGCTACCTGTGATCCATTTGCTTAGCGTATTGCATAAACATAACTAACCTTGGTTGGTGGCTTACATTGTATGAACAGAGCTGGTGAATTTGAACAACGTGCTAGACTAAAATATGGTTAGTTTATGTTTCCGTATGTTAGTGTTGTTCAGTCAACCATGGTTAAAACAATCATGGTTAGCAAGTTGCCCAAACTCAGTCACTATGATGTGCTTGCGGATGTGCTGCGTGTATTCAGAAAATGAAAGTGTGAAGAATTTTGTCCTGCAAACGTATTTCAACTTCCTGCTACAACAGTTGTACAGATGTGATTCACAGTTCCAGAGAGCTGTTGGACCATCTGAAGGGAAGCTTATTATTTGGAGCTTATTCTCCACCCATTTAGTCCAAATGGACGTCATTTTTGTCTGCCCTTAGATTGAGCCTAAAAGAATCAGCTTAGTGTAATGCTTAAAACACCAGACTAGAAAACAGGAAATGAGGAGTTCTAGCCCAGCCTGAGACACTGCTGGAAGGAATGTCAATCTTGGGTTCAGTCCCAAGTGGGAAGAAAGACAACTGGAAACCTGGAGACTGCATGGAAGATGGTTTAATGGAGGACAGGACCACAGTGAGGTCTTGGTGGGGAAAAAAAAAAAAGCAACTTGTGTGAGAGAAGGAGAGAGAATTGAGCTACCCTCTGCTGGGCTTTGAACTTGCTCCTATTCTGTGGCAAGAAATTGTAATTCTGATTGGTTGGTGTCAACTCCCAGGGGCCATGTAGGCAGTAACTTGGTAGGATGTCTTGGAGCTCCCTAAGCTTGGTTTAATTCTTGCTGGCTGATGTAATGAACGGGCTTTGGAACAATTCTATTTCATGGCTTAATGACTTTGATTTCTGAGTTGAGGGCTAATCCCATACCCTGGAGTAAACCATACTTTGTGTCTTGTAGATAGGATGGTTTGTCTTGCTGGGGCTATTAACCAAGAAGTGGGGGACCCTGTTTTCGCAAGAGCCGTGTTTTCTCTTTGTCTCAATCCAGGGAGGTAGAATATTCTGGCCTTTTAAATATTTCCTAGAATCGTATCCGTTTTTGCTAGGAGAAGGGTGGGTGCTACACTTTCTACCAACACAGAGCCAACGGGGTCGACCTTGGGCCAAGTCGCTTTCTTTCATGGCCCTAAAAAGCAAAGCAATGGCAACCGCTGCAGAGACTTGACCAGGCAAATCAAACAAGTGACTCGAAAGAACCGCACACACACAAACAACCAACAGAAGATTGGATGGAGAGCTTCTCAAGGGGTCTTTCAAACTTGACAGCTTTTGAAGACTTGTGGACTTCAACTCCCAAATTCTCCCTTCCAGTCATGTCCAGCTCAAGAGTTTCGGCAGTTGAAGTCCACAGTCTAGGTTGCCAACAATTTTTGGGGACCCCCTGGAGCGAGAGCAGCACACAGGTTATAACGGGGTGTGGTGTGTGTGTGTGTGCTGTGCCAGCGCCAATCTGGCATCGACTTTTAGGGGCGGTTTCTTATCTGAAAGTCAAAAAAAGTTAGCAGATTTAGAAATCTGGATGAGAGGTGTGAGGCAGACCGAAGCCATTTTGGATGACCTCATTGAAAATGTAAATAAGGGAAGCTGTGTCCTCAAACTCAGTAGCTCGGCTAAATAAGAAAGTGTTCCAGTCCTGTGCACAAGAGAAAGAAAAAAAACAAGATGAGGTAGAACAATGAGGAATTGTAATAAAGTGCTGAGGTGTCAGACTATGTAATAACCTGTAATAAAGTGATGTCAGAAACGCGTGTAAACTGCTTTTTGCTCGATAGGCGAGCCAGCATAAACCTTGAAATATATGTTATTCAATTTGAAAAAGCAAAGAATGTTAGCCAAGGCCTCGTAAGAGGGAATAAAAATGCTGCCTGAATTTTGCTCTGTGTTTTCCTTCAAATGCCATGAGGGGACCCGTCTCTGCAGACACGTCGAATAAAACCTTGCTTTCCTTGGATAACGGGACACTTTTTGGTGGTTTTTTTTCTACTTCCTGCTTCACCTGACAGAGGGATCCTCACAGAATACTCGGGACGTAAGCTACGATGGAGAAAGAAAAAAAAAAAAAAAAAGGGAGGGAGGGAGGGGCAGCGAAAGCCCGTTTCCGCTTCTGGGAGAAAAGGCCTTCCAGTAACTTTCCAATGAATAATACTAATGGCCGTCTTAAACGTCACGCGAGGCGCCTTCTTTCGCTGCACTGGAGGAGGCAGCGCCCCCCGAATTACATTGAGTGGCGGGAGTGAAAAGGTTTTACCCCCCCCCCCCCCCCGACGACTTTTCTGTGCCCCGCGGAAACTGCGAAAGTTGGGAAAGGCCTCGCTCGCTCTGCCGGGAGAAGCCGCTTTTCACGAGCGGGGATTCCCGGTGACGCCTCGTCGGGGATTGCGGGTTGGGGTGGAGAGTTTAAGGTACCCTCCGTCACAAGACACACGCATGCAAACACGCCCTCCGCCTTAAAAGAAAGAAGGAAAGAGCTGCGCTGCGATATTAGCCGCCACCGTTGAAATGGCGCAGAGGGAGGCGGTGGCGATGGTGGCGGGCTTGGCCGTCCTGGCTTTCCTGCGGAAGGTAAGTCGGAGGAGTAAAATCAGGCGGGAAAAGCTCCGGGTTGCTTCGGGGGCGCCTGCCTCCTCGGCCGCCCGAGCGAGCGAAGAGAGAAGACGGGCGCAATTCCTTCGGGGACGGGCGCCGCGGGGGGAACCGGGCTGTTCAATTATTGCAGGGCTTTGGGCTTGGGTCGTCCTTTCTTCCTCCCTCCCTCCCTCTCTCTCTCTCTCTCTCTCTCTCTCTCGCCGCAATTGGAAAGGAAGTTGNCTCCCTCCCTCCCTCTCTCTCTCTCTCTCTCTCTCTCTCGCCGCAATTGGAAAGGAAGTTGAAGCAAGTTGTCACATCGGCAGGCCGCAACTTTCTTTTCTTGACTTTCTTTCCCTTGACCTTTTTTTCTTCTTGCCGTTTTGGTTCAGGCGCCGATTGCGTTGGGTCGGTCACTTCGCAGACCGCAAAATGGACGAGATTTAAAAAATAGATCGATCGATCGATCGATAGATAGATAGATAGATAGATAGATAGATAGATAGATAGATAGATAGATAGATAGATAGATAGATAGATGAAAAAATGAAGAGGGGGGGGCTGAGGGCAGAGGGGCGTGGCCTAGCCCCGCTTCTGGGTCGAACAGGTTTTGCAGGTTTTTGGTCCTCGTTTCGGGATGGCGGCGGCGGTGGGGTGAAGCCGATTCTTCGCCTTGTCCCAACCGGTTTCCGTTCTGAAACTCAAAAGTGTTCCTGCAGCCATGTTTTTTGTTTTTTAAAGTGGCTTACATCTGTCCTAGTAGTCCTCCACTTAACAGCCGCAATGGAGCCCCAAATTTCTATTTTTTTAAGTGAGACATTTCTGGCGTGAGTTTTGCCTTGTTTTATACGACCTTGCCACGGTTGTTAAAGAGAATTGCTTCAGGGGATGAGTTCGTAACCCGGTTGTCAAAATGCATCGGGTTTTCCCATTGACTGAGGGTTAGGGTCACAACATGACACCCCCACACACACACAGCCAACACAGCAATGATGACAAATATGAACCACTTGCCAACAATCTGAATGTTGATTACATGATCACAGGGATGCTGCAAAGATTGTAACTGAAAAATGGTAATGAATCACTTTTTTCAGTGCCGTTATAAGTTTGAACAGTCAGTCGCTAAATGAACTGTTGTAAGGTGAGGGCTACCTGTACTGAAAAGACTTACTGTTATTCATGTGAGGTAAAAGGACATCTTGGGTTTAAGACATTTTAGTCCATTCCATTAGATAATTCACTCCAAAGAAATGCTCCCCAGAGATATGCTCTGGTATATTTAACTGGTTTATTGAATAAATCCCAGTTGGGTGAGTTTATGCAACGCACAGAGCAAACCGTATTTTGATGGACAACATGTTCTGTGAACTCCTGGAGTGACTATTCCACAGTAATAAAAGTTTGATTAAAAATAAGATGGAAAGTGCTGCGCTTCTAATCTGGCCCTTTAGGTTCCCCAACCTGGTGCCCTCCAAATATTTTAGAACTGCAGATGTCAGAGCATAACTAAAGCACAACGGTAAATTGGCATTGTGCATGATTGGCATTCATGCGTTAGGATGGGGAGTGAAGGAACACCCATGAAAGAAAAAAGGAACTACGTCAGTAAAGTGATTCGTGTTTCTTATAAATCAGGCTATTTATAACAAGGCAATGCTTTTCACAAAATTAAATGTACTCAAAAAGTTTAGACAAAATGTCAGAGTTCTCTTTGGAACTTTGGGTTTTGATCCTTTTTGAATTTTTGGCTGGAAACAAATCATTTGATTTATGAGTTTGATTATTAGAAAAGCTGGAATATGGAAAGAAAGGAGCCATGATCCCGAAGGAATAAAACATAAATATATTTATACCTGCTGTAAAGAAGATTGAAAGTTGCTCCTTTAAATCTCTTATTGCCCTTTTCTTTTTTGCAGCCCCTATTCTTTCTTATCCCTTTTTTCTTTAAATTTGCATTATTTTTATTCTGTAAAAAATTCATTAAAAATTAGAAAGGATTTAGGTTTTTAAAAAAGAAGAAGGAAAATATTTTGATGTCAAAGAGCAGTCTGTATTGAGTGTAAGTTTAAAGTAGAATGCAGTGGACTTGGTTGGATTAGGCTCAGTCCTGATAAGATTTCAGGTTCCACCTTGGACTACTGAGAATGCATAAAGGCTATTCCCCTGGGGGAGGGGAGGATTTTCCACAATTACTAAGAATGGTGCAGTCCTTTGGCTGGCAAAAAGCACAAATTAGTTTTATATTAGCAGTGCTAAAATCTTCATTTTTGGGGGTATTAGATAAAAACTACCATTTGCATTTCGATTGAGGGACTATTCTCAACAGATTTCCATCTTCTCATGCTATAAAATTAATTTTCCAATTTGAGGGGCATGCTTCTAAAAAGCAAACAACTGTACACTTTCATGTGGGAAAAGGGGGAACTCTAAATTCTGAGAACATTGTACAGATGAAAAAATTGGGAACTGACTAAGGCAAATCAAAAATTACAAAACTTCATTTTCCTAAGAGTTCCTCCTCAGATTTGAATTTTATCACAATTAAATGCAGCTGAGTTTAAATAGCATGTATACTTTTACTAGTTTCAGAGTTCAAAGACAGGTTCTGCTACTCTATTGGATGTTTACCTAACCATGCTCACAGTCCTACCAGGTATCAATATAGTTCTGTTTTATATTTTCCTAATTCTGTGAGCTAATTCAAGATGATGAGGCTGCAAAGGGTTTTGTTTTGTTTTAAGAGAAGAGTGACAGAGACCATAATCAGGAAAGTGAGAATTTCTGTATATGCGTAAAATGTAGAAGTTCTATATACTGAAGATCAATGGGAAGCATTTATGTGGTGTACTACCACTCTATTACAACTATTAACTAACTGATAGCTAGAAATCCTTGCCAACATATTATGATATAAACTATGATATACACAACCTGTGAAATCACAGCTACTCGTTCTTTATAGCTAGCGTTGAGCTTCATTCACATTCAGTTCTTCCTATAGAATAGAGGGAATATAATGTAATGGTGTGCTGTATGTGCAAGTCCAAGCAGTGTAGCTTTTGTAGTAGTATATTTCTGTCAATTACAGTGTAGTAATTGACAGAAATATTTTCAATATGCAAATGTTCTAGGTGCCATTCAAGGCTTTTGGGCATGGCAGTGTGTCAATAATCACTAGAAATACCACTGCCAATTTATGCCATAACCTTTTAATTTTGATTTTTGGACCTTGATTCTTTGTGATGTTCCCCTCTTTTTTTGTCATCTATTCTACTATCCTCCTGGTATTGCCACATCAATTCTCCACAGTTTTTTCTTTTTAATCACAATTAAACTTGGGGTGTTATGTGCCAAGGATTTATCAATTTGTATTAAGGATTGTGGTTGGTCGCACAGTTAGCCAGATATTTAGACTGGATTTGGCATTTTTATCCATTTTTTTGAGTCCTTCCCAAGGACCCAGGTTAGGCAAGTGGTGTTGTTACTATACAATAAATACTGGTGGCATCCACAATCCAAGGTCAACAAATATACAACACAGAGATAATCTAGGCTAGAACAACAGTAAGAAAACACACACACACATATCAGCAACTCCATAAACACATTAATCTAAGGCCTGAAACCACCTTTGTCTGAATCTTTGATTCAGCCTGGATCATGTTAAATATTTAAGTTAATAAATATACCTAACTTAAAAAAAAAAAGGCTGTAAAATTTTCTATTGGTTTCATATGAGTTCATTAACTTGCCTGCTTGCACAATCTGAGAAAAGACCTATAGTTTAAGATGGCAGAGACAGAAATGTTGGGGGAGAGAGAGCACAAGAGGGAAATGAACCTACAGACATATATATACACACAGCAAATACTTTCTATGTTTGAAAAAGCTGAGATTGAAAATCAGACTCACTGGCTATATTTGCTTATCATGGTAGCTTAATGCAGGAATACAAAGCTTTTCATTTATTAAATGTATACAAAGGATCCATAAACTTTATCTGACAAAAGAATAAAGTGAAATAGACAACACTTGAAATATGAAACCTTCTCGCCCTGGGACAGCTCACCACGGCCAACTCACCACGAAACAAAAGTTACAGTAATATTAAAAGAAATGGCAGAATAGAATCATTATAGAAAGGATATGAAAGGACAGACAAAACATGAATGACAAACATTAAAATACATTTTAAATTATTAAATTGTTGAATTGTCCTGCTACTCTTCAGTTTTAAGTACTTTGATACTTCTCAGTGAGAGGAGTGGCATATAAATGCAATAAATAAATAATTTATAGATTCCTAATTTTGTGCTTTATGAAGAAAAATCATAAACTGCAAACATTAAGGAAGAAAGAGAAAGGGTGTCTTGAATATGCAATTCAGTTATGTGATTTAATTATGTTATTTAGCATTATGCCTAATCCAAGTGAATGCAACAGTAATGCTTTCTTTGTATAGCAACAGTAAATAATTCATTATACTTGATGTGAACCAATTAAGATTTAGAGTGTAATTCTATAACTATATTGAGAGTTACTTCTGAATAAGAGTTGTTACTACTACAGCTACTTAATATCTCCAGTCTTCTGAAATAGTGTTTATCTTCTCACTATTGCTGTATAACAGCAAGTAACTTAGAGTTTGAGGAATTTTTGCCATGTTATGATTGTTGTTAGCTTATATTATTGGTTCTGATAAACCCTCAGAGTTTTAAAACAAAGTTGAATTTGTTTTATATTGTTCTGATTTTTTATGTAATTGTTTTAAAATATGTTACACTTGGCAAATATAAATTAATGCTTATTGTTTATCTGTGTGCTTCTCATGATAGATCAAAGGTTATTCATACAGAATAACTGAAGTTTGACAAAGTTAGCAGAGTTGCATTTTTAGCTGAAGGAAAAAAATGTTGCCATATATTTAAAGTTAGGTGTTATACTTTAAAAGTTATCCAGATCCTTTCCTGTGTAAACAATTTGAGAGTTCCAACTTAATATTGTTAACTAGAACCATGACCTGTTGGATCATCCTTTCAGAGATATTTCCTTACCTAAACAGAGAAATGGAATGACCCTGAGCAGGCAAAAAAGCAGTGGGAGCACAAGCAACTCCCAGCTTCCTTCCAGTTTCACCACTGACTTTGCATGTGGGAAACTGGCAGAGTGTTGGAAGTTGCAATGATGTGACTGAGGTGATGCTGTAGTGCAAGGGTGTCAAACTTGATTTCATTGAGGGCTGCACCAGGGTTGTGTTCAACCTTGGTGGGTCGGGCTGAGTGGTCGTGGCCAGCTCGATGTCCTGCAGCCTGTATGTGGTCCTCCTGGCTTCCATTTTCACTGGCAGAGGGCTGCAGGAGGCAGTCTCAGCCACTGGTCCTTCACTTCTTCCAGGGCAGCCCCATAAGCCAGATCTAAGCACGGGCTGCATCTAGCCCATGGGCCTCAAGTTTGACACCCCTGCTGTAGTGGGCACAATTTTGCAAATACAGCTGGTGTGTGAAGTTCCTTGAAATTTCAATTATATAGAATTAATGAGTCCCGGATTTTATACGCATCCTTTAAGTTAGCAGAATTAAGCTACCTTGATTCAAAATAATTTGCACAATGATGCACCATTTGGGCTAACTGAAGGTTACAAACAGACAAAAAGATAGGAGAATTTTAATGGTAGATAGATAGATAATTCCCCAGATCTTGGCTGAAACATTATTGGTTGAATATTTGAATTGGAGTGACATCTTTTTTCGGGACCTATTAAAATCCCACAGATATTCAAGCAAGATTTTAAGTTATCCTACACTAGTTGGCAGACAAAATGCTATAAAAAGAGGAGATAGGAAGAGAGAAGGAAGTCCAAATATTAGCTTAGGCTAGTTTTTTTCAACCATAAGGCTTAGTTTCAAGATGAATATTGTTCATTTGGTATTTTATCCAATTGTAGGTATTGGTGTCAGAGTACCCGAGTGTTCAGAGACAAAAATAGCTGGCACTTGGGTTCAGGAAAAAAAAAATTCCTCATCAAGTAATATAGTCATTATGGTTTTTATTTTTATTTTTCAAGCTTGAAAGAGTTCTGATTTGTGAAATGGCTTTTGGAGTTTCTCTTGTTTCATCTTAGAAACCATAAAAAACTCCTGATGTCTAAAAAGTTGCTTGAATCACAGACTTTCTTCTCTTTTCTTCACCAGCATAAAGATCCCAAAGGCAATATTCCTTAAATATTAGATACTAGGAAGCAGTGGTGGAAGATGGTTATTTGCACTCTAGTTCATGTGCGTGGACTTCCCCAAAACATCTAGTTGGCCACCGTGGGGCAGAGAATAG
Organism: Laticauda laticaudata; assembly: GCA_004320025.1. NCBI lineage: Eukaryota > Metazoa > Chordata > Lepidosauria > Squamata > Elapidae > Laticauda > Laticauda laticaudata. Next base: position 124,284 of record BHFT01034625.1, on the reverse strand, counting down.
TAGTGAGGAAGAAGACCTTAACAGAGATAGGTCAGGAGGAAAGTGGAGGAAATTGTATTTTATTCTGAGCCTGTGACATGGTCAAGTTACTGATACTCATCGCATGTTATACTCATTCCATGAGAAGCACTATATAATATCTATTCTCACACATGCACACCCAAAAATCAAATTTTATTTTATTTTTTTGATGATAGGATTTGAATTTAGTTTATCTTGACAGCTTTGCAGAACAATGACTGTGCATCTCTGATTAAGATAAGATAATATTGCTGGAAAAGTGCAATGATTAGAAGAAACCTCTCCCTTTCCAAACCTCCTAGGTCGAATCTCCAGCACTTCGAATCTCCTGCAATCCTGGAGAATTCCTATATTCTGGGATTTGTTGCAAAAGCTGTCCTGCAGGTAAGTTCTCTTAATAAGATGATATGATTTTATATTCTGGTGAAAGAAATTGTGCCTGTCTTTTTTGAAAGAACACAGAAGCTACTGTAAAACAATTAGTGTCAATGGGTAGTATCGTTGAATCTAAGAAAACCTTTCTCATTTTAGGCTATTCTATATAGTTAATCCTAATTGAGCCCAAAATTTAATTGAGCCCAAAATTTCTGTTGTTAAGTGAGACATTTGTTAAGTGAGTTTTGCCCCATTTTATGCCTCAGCTGTTAAATTTTTTCTTCCCTCAGTTGTTAAGTGAATCGCTGCACTTGATAAGTTAGTATCCTGGTTGTTAAGTGAATCTGGCTTCCCATTGATTTTGCTCGTTGGAAAGTAGCAAAAGGGGATCATATGACCCGGGGACACGGCAGTGGTCATAAATGTGGTCCAGTTGCCAAGTATCTGAATTTTGATCACATGATCATGGGGATGCTACAAAGGTCGTAAGCATGCAAAAATGGTGTAAGTCACTTTTATCAGTGCTGTTGTAACTTTGAATGGTCACGAAATGAATTATTGTAAATCGAGAACTACTTGTATTTGTTGGTTTGCAGTGTCCAATATTGCCAGCCAGCTATGAATTCTGATAGTTGTAGTTCCATTTTGCTGGCATGTGACATACTAAAGAAAGAGGTTCCCCCAAGTAGAACATTCTGGGTGGGTATTACATGGATGTACTGATATTTTCTTCACAGTAATGTTGAAATCATTTGCCATGATCACTTCCTGAAATGTCCTTTGACTTTCAAGCCTAGCAGTTAGTCATGTGAGGTTCTGGTGTATCCTCATTCAAGTTCTAACCTTGTCTGATCCTGTTTAGCTACTGCTGCTTTTTTTTTTTTTTTAAGGATTGTCCAAAAGTTACTAAATGTTGTCACTTGTTCTTTCAAAAATAAAAATGGGTAATCCTTTTAAGGAACAAATAAAGAATAGGGAGAGATGGGCGTCCTTGTATTCTGGTCTGAAGCCTGGAATTAATTCTGGAATCAATTAAATGAATTCTGGAATGAAAGGCAAACTGAAGGAGAATTGTATCAAATAATGGAGGACATACATTTTTACATTCCTTCCACAATTGATTTTCTTTTCAAACTAAGAAATCTAGTGCTTCCGCACTTAATGAAAATATACACAGTCTGATCTGGCCCTTTTTACTCACTTTTTGACCATTTATATCACCAATTGCTTGAGATACAACAACTGTGAAATTTGAATGGAATTTTCTTCTCTTAACAAAGTCCATGTACCATGTCTTGAAAAATGTTATCTCCACCACGATCTTGCTATTTACAGTATCCTTTTTCCTGTTGTGTAATTTGAAAATGGTTGTGCTTCCTCAATAAAATAACTAGGGTGGCAGTTTGCCAGAAATAGTTCCTTTGACAAAACCTGATACATTTAGAAAGAGACAGAAGGTACTGGAAGTCATATAGATTTCTGCTTTCCCCCCCCCCCCCCCNCCCCCCCCCCCCCAACTACTTCATTTTATCCCACCTTTTCTCCAAAGAAGAAGTCTATCTTCCCATCCCATAACCCAATGGTGGCTAACCTTTTTGGGCTCCTGTTGTGATAATTGCGCGCTTGTGTTCACTCTCATGCCACCACCCAGAAGGCAATGCGCATGGGTCCCCCCATGCCCCTGCGCATGCATGCATGACCCCGCACACACCATGCATCTCTGCACACATACATGACCTCCCCACATGCACCAAGCATCTCTGCACATGCACACGTGTCTCCTGTGCTCCCTGTGCATGCGCACTAGATATCTGACAATCTGCTGTTGGGTGGGCAGCAGGCACGCATGCACGAAAGATCTGCTCTGGGTGAGGGCTTGCCTGCCAGCAGTAATGGCTCTGCGTGCCACTTCCGGCATGCGTGCCATAGGTTCTCCATCACGGTCATAGCCTTTCAAGTTCTGTAAGGCAATTTCTTGCATCTTATCAGTGTTACACAGCCTAAAATCTCAAAGGCTTTATGGATATTCCACCAAATCATTTTAGGCAATTTAATCACTCTAGAACAGGGGTCCCTGGTCCTGTTGGGAACTGGGCCATGCAAGCAGTAGCGAGTGTGCGAAGCTTTACTTGTGCATGTGCGGGATCTAGGTTGTGCGTGTGAAACCTTCCCCCGCTCCCTCCACCATCAATGTAGCCAGAAAGCTTGGGGCTGCTATAGAATACTGGCTTAAAATAATCCTAGTACTCATTTAAAACTAAGCAAATGTATTCCAATTTGCCAAAACTTCCTTGCTGACTGACGGGATGATTAATTCTTGCTTCCTCTGTGCAATTTTGTAAGCTTGACGGTGCAACAGCACCTAGCAAAAATACATTCCCAAAGCTTTGAGTCAGCCCATCACCTGGTCAGCCCATCACTTTTATCGGGCATGGATAATGTCCTTCCAGTAAGACTTTGTGATGTCCTGTAGTGAAGGCATCAAGATATACAGTTTGTTCCTGATCACTAGTATGGTTGAATTCCAATGTGTCCCAGGGATCAGAATCAGCAATGGCATAGCAGTTAAAAGATTTCTTAAAAAGCAAATCAAGTGGATGAAAATCTCATACATCTCATGCAAGACTAATAAAATGGGTTTTGTTTATTCATTTTTAATATGTGTTTATAAAACTTAATTTGGAGTGCTCATTTTTACTACTCAGGAGCATGTTGTCATCATGCCCTACTTCCTCTGCCAACAGTGCCAATAGTTGTAAGAAACTTTGTGACTATCCTGATTCAAGCAAAACATTATTTGGGGGGGTGAAAAGTCATTTGCTGTGTTCAGCAAATATGATAATCTCTAATAGGAAACAGAGAGAAATCTGTATTTTATATGCTTCTGTACTTCAGGTATTAATTGTCGGATGATTTTGACTACAAATGTAAATGATTTGTTAGCTCTGCTTGGCTGCTTCATTGCACAAGACTTAAACAGCAGAACAATGCAGAGTTTAAATATGAAGTAATTTAACAATCAGTAATTAATCCATATTAGTTCAGATGTAAGTCCCATGGTTCCATTGTGAAAGTTCTTCATTAGTTGGCAGTCTTGTAACATGTAGTTAGAAAACAGCTGGTGGTATAAGCATATGACTGGCATGCACAAACCAAAAGTGTGTAACTACATATATTTAAACATTAGCTTTCATTTGCTATCCCATATCTTAGGTACCCATGTTGAGGAATACTGTACTTTTCCAAATACATCAACAAAATGTAAATCCTGTACAGATGGAGAAAATTACACTAAATTTAACAATGGTCTACAGCGCTGCTTACTGTGTACTGAATGCAAACCTGGTACGTTACATTTTGGACATTCTTCCTGTGTTGTGTTACTTTTCAGCATTGGATTTTATAAGATTTTGCCACAATCTTATAGTGCATTATATATCGTAGAATTTTGCTAGCCTTTTACCACATTACCTCCCCATTCCTACTTTGTTTAAACTGAGTAAGGGGTTAGGTTGAAGTACTTTTTTTAAAATCCAAAGTCACCTGATCTTGGCAGTAAACTTTATTTTTCTTAGGCTTCTTTTCCTGCCTCTTAGTTATATAGTGTCAGCTTGAGGTCTGAATTCATCTATTTGCGCAGGGATGAAATTAAATTGTAATTAAGCCAATCATCTTGAAAGGTATCTGGTTGCCTTTACTTGAATATATTCAAGCAGAAGTTAGACATTAGTTTGGATTCCTGCACTGATTGGGTCATTTAAATCAGGAGTCCCTGATTTAGTCTGTGAATTGGCACCAGTCCGCGGTATGCCAGCAACTGGTCCTGTAAACAATGCAGGCAGCATGTGTAACCATGCCCCCTCTGGTGGGTGAAACTGGTTCCTGGTGCCCAAAAGGTTGGGAGTCACTAATCTAAATGATCTCTTCCATCTCTGATTTTAGGCTAAGGACTGTGTTTAGGAACCTGACTGCTGCCCACTGTCTCAAACTTCATTTTTCCCTGCCTCAAAACTACTACAACTCTTTCATAATCTACCCCTTAGGAATCTTTGTCCTTTTCTATTTTGTTTCATTTTTAGTGTCTCCTGTAGAGTTTGATAAAGAACAATGTGTATATTTCTGCTTCTTCAAAAAGAAAACATTGTCCATGCTGATAAGTTTAGGAAATTCTGTTTCAGGTTACAAAATGATAGCACCTTGCACCAGGAAGAAGGACACTGAATGTCAGTGCAGTGATGGCTATTTCTGCCCTCCAGGCTGTGAGGAGTGTGTGAAATGCAAGACGCGGTATGTACACTTATGGTGCAGTTCCCTTTTATGATAGAGAGTATGTTGCACACATAAAAATACTTAAAATAGATTGATTGCATTTAAGCTAAGTTGATATTTATATGTCATATTATATCCATTCATTCATTTTGCTGGGCTAATTAGTCCCTCCAGTTGAAACCAACTCTGAGCAGTTTACAATTCCCATCTTTGTAACTCAGATTTAAAACAACAGCATAAACAATATAAACAATAATCCAACAGTTGATGAAAAATAATATGTACAAATTATGTTCAAACATAGGTTGTTGTTTTTTTTAAATCAAGTTGAAAGCCAATATCCTTTTAATGATGATATAAAGCAGAAATTTATATATACTCTTTTCTGGGCAAAACCCACTGCCTTTGAACAGTATGCCAAGAATTCCAGAATTAAATGTTGGTTTAATAGATTTATACTATTATACTGATTATTCTCCATATTTAATTCTACTTTTGCTGCATTTAAAAAAACCCATCAGTTGCTGCATCTGTAAAACTCTAAAAGTTGTACTTAAGGCTACTGTGCTTTGGAAGATCAAATTGTACATTTAATTCATAAATGTACAACGTGCTATTCCCTAAAGCTTTTGTATAGCTCAGCCTGTTAACTTTTGGATAAGTGTGCTAAAATTGGCCCTAGTGATGTTAAAACTAGATAACATGGCAGGAATGGCATATTTAAAAATACCGGCTTTCTTATTTGCAGTGTTCACTTTTGCACATGCAGTTCTGACACATTCCACAAAATCTGCTTTTGCTGCAGATATAACAATAATTGGGGACTCTTGACTTAATGTAGCACTCTGTGAGTATCGCCTTTAGATGTGCAAGGACTACAGTCCAGAGAATTCCTAGTCATCAAGGCCCAACACTTTTGAATTCATAGTGCCAGGGCTGTAGGGTTGTATTCTTTTGTCATGAATTTCCTGCATTCTGTTTCACTTCTACTTGCTTGTTGGTTTTGTTTCGTTTTTAATAGTGCTTACTTTCCTGCCTTGTTTAATCACCACCACACCAAATTGCTGGCAGTCTACAGAGTTTGGTCACAAGTCTTTGCATGTGTAAATTTAAGGGACAAATAGAAGTTCAGAAGGCAATAAAAATAAAGATTAGTATGGAATTGGGCAGTGGGCAGTGTATTTGATATGTGGTATATCTTATTCATTTATTGAGGTCAATTGTCATTTTTTGGAAACTAAGCAAATAGCAAAACAAACAACAAAAATATTTTATTTGGAAGCAACCTGGTATTGAGTATGATACTTGTGTTTATCATATATGGAATGCCACTTCCTCAACATCTCAAAAAAGGGATTGAGAGGTTTACAGTTTGTTTTGCTTGCTAAAGATTTAATACAGTCTTTAAGTCAGCAGTCTAACTCAAGTTTTACAAGAAGTGATGATTTCCTGATACAAGAGAGTGTGGAGAATAATAAATTAGGCTCATGTCCAGACAAAACACTTAACTCCTGCAAGATACCATTTTTATTTTCTGAGAAAGTTTAAGGCATTCCTTTGGAGACCAGAGATACTTTTGGAGATGATGATGATGGAGTGACATTTTTCTTTATAGCAGGTCAGCTTTCCTTGTTTTTAACAAAATTGAATATTAAAATTAAACATATAAAAACTTGGTAGGGTTGGGAAATTGGCAGGGATCAAAGGAGGTGACTGTAGACACATTGGGTCATTTGGATGCCACATTGGGCACGACTGATTTTTATGAGGAACTAAGGATTATCTCAAGTGTTTCAGATAATTTACATGTATTTCCCAATATTGTAAGAGAAGAACCTTAGTGAATTATAATGGCAAAAAATATCAGGAGTCTGATAGCATATTTTCCAATTAATAAAAATTTCTTGAATAAAAGAGGTGCTAACAGATTCCTGATTATGTGACTAATTATCATTAGTTCAGACTATAGCTTCCCCACACAAAAATGTTTTCTTCCTGTGTTTTGTATCAGCTCCACATCTTGTTAAAGAAACTGAATTAAAATCTTAGAAAAATTCAAATTCTCAAAGTTTAATTGAATAAGTCAATATTCAGACATTAGAACTGAGATTCTGAAATATTTTAACTTACATGTTGTGGAAAGTTAATAAAGATTCATGAGACTATCCCCTTTGCTTCTAGAACTTACATATTTTCTGTTGTATATTTGTAAAATATATATTTTATAAATCTAAAATCAGGTGATCCCTAGATTGCAAATGAAAGGAGATTTTCTCTTTTCAGAACACAATTCTGATTCTGGGTCCTTTGATATATATATATATTAACAAAGCAAAATATCAGGTTTCAATATTTATAGAGAGTAAACAATCTCAGTTGCAGGAGGCCACTCTGAAAATATGTGGCTGAAATTTAGTTAAAATGGCCAAATTTGGGTGGTGCTTAACAAAATTACCAAGTCCTAAAAACAGACAAAATTTATCTGGGGCCCAAATAATTGAGATGGAGGTGAGGGTACTTTGCCTTTGAGTCTTTTTTTCCTATTCCTATCCTTAAAAATAGACTTCAAAAATTTGGGCCTACATCTTGTATGAATTTACTAGATTTCTAGAAAATGGCACTGAATTATAGCTCCAGATCTTAAACATTTTCATTTCTGATTTGTATAAAATGCCATAATAAATAACAGTACTGTAACCGACTATTCTGCCTGTTAGACCGGTGTGATTTTAGCACTGTCATTCTTTTCATCATTCCATTTGTGGTATTTTTGCCATTGGAGGCAATTTTGGGGAGGGAGGAGTTGGTTTAATGAACATACCTAATTTTTACCAATGTCCCATCCTGAGTTGGGTAAGGTTTACTGGATGGGCCTCTTGAATTATTTTGTGGAAAATTCTTATAAATCTCTTATTCTTCCTCTTCGACCTCCAGCAATCAGTCTCACTGTGATTTAGAATGGGCAAAATCATTATCCTAAAATAAGTTAAGCTTTTGTAAACAAAAAAACAATAAGATTTGAACTGTATCGATTTCTGTAAAATTTGGCATATTTCAACCCTTCAGTTCTCAAGCTTGCCTGCAAAATGTATCCCATTATACAAAACTGAATTGTATAAATACAATTGTACAAATACTTATTTTTCATTCAGAAAATAGATATGCCTTCATAAATAAACAATCTAATTTCTAAAAACATTTTAATTTCTAGGTGTCCTGAAGGACAGGTGATAATGGAAAATTGCAATGCCACAACAGATATGAAATGTGGACCACCATATCCTGGTTAGTATTATAATTTCAAACAATAATAGACCAAATAGTCATAAGTCAAGGACTACTATACTTTTATTTAGTGACAGATTAGCATTATATTATAATTCAAACAATGTGAAGACTGCAAAACCAACTTCAAGTGATTTTGTTTTGCAGTTGTCCGAATTGAAGGAGAAGCAGCTCATGCAGGACAGGAGAAGTGTGAGGTCCCCACCTAATGACTGGATAGCTGGGGCTACTGTCATTAAACGATATGATCAATGTTTCACTTAATGACTTCTTTTTTTACCAATGAAAATTCCAGCCCAAATTAGAGTCATAACCCAAACACTTGCTGTAGTTTATTTTGGAAAAATACCAGGCTGAGAGGTTCCTTAATCTGGTACATTAAAAGAGTATGGCTAGGATATTTTCCTTCCCAGAATTAGTATATTAGTTCTAAATCCCAACCAGCCTTAGTATTGTAAGGAATGTAAGTCACTTAACAGTTATTTGGGTTGGAAATATATAAACTAGGATAGACATTTTAATACTATGCCTTTAAGAGTATACTAAATCTGTAATTGGGTGTGGTTTCTCAAATGGTCATAAGATGGAGCCAGAAACCTGGGTTGTTTACTCTGTCTCAGTGAGCTTCTGTTCCTTTCTGTTGGGAGAGTATTGCTGTTCCTTCTAATGACTGTTACTGATTGTTGATGTAAGTCTGTTACTGAACTATTTCTGATACTGGACTTTGATATTTGGATTATCCCTGAACTGAAAACTGACTGCCTTACCTATGAATGACTTGGACTGCTTGTTTGGACTGTGCTTAAACGTTTATTGGAAGTAAAAACCTACATTTACTATACAGTGTATCTGTGTGCTATGTGTGCATTCAACATTACTCTCACTACGTCTCCCTGTATGCGCTCATTCTCCTAATGGGGAATTACCTCAACAAGTATGATCAGTGGCAAAAAGTTATTGGAGTTGTAAGTCAAATGATTTGGAGGACACCAGATTATCTTCTGTATGGACGTGGGCATGCCTTCTCTTCCTTTACCTTGTGCTCCAGAAATAATTTTGTAAGTTTATGTAAAGCTCTGGCTAATTTTGTTTCCCAAAGCAGTTGCCTGGATTTATTCATTATGGTAAATCATGATTTGCAAAATTATGTTTTCTTGAATAAACAAGAATACATTGGGTATATGCAACATGGTTAGCCATAAACAGTCTTCAAACTGTAATGGCAAGGTTCATATAACTGTACCATTATCTATAAATCTAACCTCCATTCTTGGCATGTTATGAGTGCATACGTAGAAGAGTTCCATTATCTTTAATTTGTTTAAAGGCTTCCTATTTTGTCTTTTAGAAGCTTCAGCTGCCTCATTTATATGGGTTTGCATCATACCTGTTGTTTCACTTTCACTGGTTTCCTTGGTGGGTTACATCATATATAAACGGAGAAAACCCAATTCTGGAATGAAGAAAGGTAATTTCCTGATGAATTGCTAAATATGAAATAATTAGCTATCTAACAGCAAATGAAAGCAACAGAAAAATTGGGAGACCCAAAGCAGGAAACAGTGTGTGCTAATTTGTGAGTTGGATTTGCACATTGTGTTTAGCTGTAGTTTGCTTAACTAAGGTTGGCTGAATAAGTATCAGTTGGCTGGATGTTCACATTGCACTAAAATATGCATATAAGATGTAATAGCTGGATTCACACAACATGCTAAGCCAATTGGAGAAATGTGCATATTTGCTGGAGGCCTATGGATATAAGAGGTTGAAACATGTTCATGTGAATTACAAACTGGAAGCTGAAAATGCTTGTTTCAAAACTCGATTATTGGGATGGATATATTAACATGAAGTAAACCTTTCTTTTAAAAAATCCTCACCCATGGGACAAAGATTGCTTAGTTCCTCTTACCCATTAGCCTCCTTTGTGCCAACCCATGGTCCATTGCATAAGGTTGCAATCCTGTCCAAAGTTCTTGCAGAATGCAGGATCAGAAATTTCAAAGGAAGAAGTACAATAATGAACAGCTATACATTTAATTGGAAGACCAGGGCTGATAACAGAACTAATGGAATGAGAGGAATCATCAGGTTATCAAGTCAGCTAGCTTTAAATAAGTGATCCCTTATTTAGCAATGAAATCTTGCAATTTTCCCTGTACAAAGATTTGCTATGAATATTGCTCGCTGACTGATGGTGCAGGTAATCCTCAACCTATGGCTACAATTGAGCCCCAACATTTATATTGTTAAGTGAGTTTTGCCCCATTTTACAACCTTTCTTGCCACAGTTATTAAGTGAATCACTGCAGTTGTTAAATTAATAACACAGTTGTTAAGGGAATCTGGTTTCCCCATTGACTTTGCTTGCCAGAAGGTCACAAAAGAGGATTACCAGACCCCAGGATACTGCAACCGTCATAAATATGAACCAGTTGTCAAGCATCCGACTATAAATCATATGACCATGGGGGATGCTGCAACAGTCATAAATGTGAAAAATAGTCCTCAGTCACTTTTTCAGTGATGTTGCAACTTCAAACAGTCACTAAACGAACTGTTGTAAGTCGAGGACTACCTGTAATTGGTACCAGGAATTCCATTGCTAAGCAACACAATCATAAGGCAAAACATGGCCCCACCCCAACTTATGAGAGTAGTCCTAAGGTAAAGGTACGTGCTGGTCGTTTCCTGCTCTAGGGAACGGTGCTCATCTCTGTTACAAATGCAAAGAACCAGTGCTGTCCAAAGACGTATCCACGGTCATGTGGCCGGCATGACTAAACGCCGAAGGTGCACGGAACATTATTACCTTCCCACCAAAGTGGTCCCTATTTTTTCTACTTGCATTTTTACATGCTTTTGAACTGCTAGGTAGGCAGAAGCTGTGACAAGTAATGGGAGCTCACTCCGTTACGCGGCGCTAGGGATTCGAACCACCAACCTTTCCGATCGACAAGCTCAGTGTCTTAGCCACTGAGCCACCACGTCCCCTTGAGAGTAGTCCCAGTGACCTTTATTAGGAAAATCCCATCAGGCTGCAGTATTCAACAGTCGTGCGATCCCCATTTTTGACATCCTGCCAGCTTCCCCACTGACTTTATTTGTTGGAAACTGCCCATGTAGATCACAAATGGCAATCGCATGATCGGAGGAATGCTGTGATGATTGCAGCTAGGACCTGTCATAAATCCCCCTCATTCAGCACCATGGTAACCAAATAGTTTCTGGATGATTGAATGTTAAGTGAGGACTATCTGTATACTAATGTGTATTTTTCCTATACTTTTCTCCCCAGAAAACAAAGAATCCACAGACCATTTGGTAAGCATTTGTGTACTTAATTTTTAAGAGAGTGTAACTAGTGTTTTTAGCTTGCTTCTGCCCTGCCAAAATGATGAGAAGTTTAGAAGAAGCAATATAGCCAGCTTTTCTTCTCAGATGTTAGTTTTGTAAAACTGATAGTATGAATAGTTACTGGGAAGACATCAACATTTTATTTTCATGTATAACAAGGCCAATTAATGATGCACATGAGAAAACCAGCCTTGTTTTTCATCTTTCACTACAAGCTACATCTTCAACAAGTTCTAATATCACGTGGACCTCTAGCTTTCTTTGTGCCCCACCAGTGTATTTTCCCTCCGCATTAATTTTTAATGCCACATGGAGATAACCAGAACATCAGCACTCAAATGCCTCTACTGTCACAACACCAATTCTACAGTCACTGCATTGACTATCAATTCCAGCCATTAGATTCCAACCCCCAAATAAGTGTTGGTTTGTCATTGATAAAATCCTATATGGCTTAGCTCCATATTATCTTAGGACCCATCTTGTCCAGGTGAAATCTGCCTAGCCTATGCATTTGGGGAGGAAGTGATTGCTTAGGAACGCACCTCTGCAAAGAGTAAAGGAAAAAGGATATGTAAGTAAGCCTTCTCTGTAGCTGTCCCTCTGTTTTGGAACATTAATCCAGACTCATACTTTCTGAGTATGATAGCACAATAGTACACCTGTGTACTTCCATGCCAATCCCCACCCCCCATGGGCTAACCATTGTTGGTTCCTTAGGAACCAGGGGTCAGTCAATAAGGTGGTTTTCAGGGTTTGGGTCAGGCCAGTCGCGACAGAGTTTGGTCCCCTCTTGGCTTGTTGCTCCACCTCAATCTTCACTGCCGGCTGGACTAATTACCTGGCAGGGTCCCCATCATGTGTGGCCCTCAGGTGTGGTGGGTTCCTAGCCCATGGCTGCGGCTGCCAATAGCCTAGAGAGGCCCCTTGTCCCCAAGAGGCCACACCAGACTGCTGATGGTCAGGTAGTTGAACCCCAGTCCCAGCAGCAGCTGTGGAATTTCCTCCCCTCCCCACTCTCCAGCAGCCTGCGCTGCCAGACATTCCAATACAGCCCCTTCCCGCCACCATGTGTACTCCGCCAAAGTACTCATATTTTCCTCACTGATTTTTCTGCAGTCATCAAAATGACCCAGTTTTAGCAGGTCTCTGTTGATTATTAGATGTTCAGTTGATGTTCAGATTAGAGCAAGTGTAATTGTATTAATTTATTAATTAATCAAAGTTATGTGACCATCCATCTCATAAATTATATTCTGTGTGGAATATAACACTCTGATAAAACAATAGTTACATAAAACCATTAAATTGTTAAAAAAAAACTTTAAAAACAGAACTAAACAAGAAAAAAAAACAACAAGAGATGTCGGAAGTTATAATGGAACCACCTCATGAGTTCACCAGTCCCCTGGGTCTCCAGGTCTGCTGACATAACAAATCTTGAGGGATCTTTGGAAGTTCAGGGGTAATGAGGCTGATCTCATCTCTTGGCGGGCTGGAGGGGGGAGGATTCCACAAGGTGAACACCACAGCAGGAAAGGTCTGCTACCCAAGGCCCAACAAAGGGGGCTCCCTGGACAACAGAAGCAATGACATGTCCATTCTATTAGATCTGGTGAAACAGGCAGATGAAATTGGGGAGAGCAATACATTTAATTCTAAATTTATTCATTGTGTGGAGCTAATTGTATTTGATTTTTGTTTTGGCCCGACCGCTTGTTGGATCATTTAACTTGGCTCCAGAAATGGGGTATATACCTGAATGACAATGTTCCTCATAGATGGCCAACTACTCTTTACTTATAGAAACGTGGCCAATGACCTCTTTTCAGCAAGTAAAAGCATGAATTATAGTTCTATGGGTTTTTTTAATGCCTTCAAGGTACAGACTTTAAAAGAAGCATACAGATAAACTATTACTTACTTACTTAAGAACTAATAAACAGGGACTTGGGAAAACAATTTATCCTTTTGAAATGCACACACCTTAATATACTTTGGTCCTTTCTTCAGATTGTCACCAATACATTATTTGTGGTAAGCATTTCAGGATCAAAATCGCTTCCAGACATGTAGTGTAGATATCTTCATTTGACTTGAGAAATTGGGCACTTCATTTCCACTGACATTTTTAATTGCCACATTATTCCGACTATTTTTTATCTGTGTTTTGTCTGGCTCCTTTTACAATTGCTTTTTATTAGGAATTGAGGTCAGAAAATTTGCACCATTCCCACCCCAAGTCCATTTCTTGGATGATGTCAGGTTTGGAACCAAGTCTGATCTCCAAGCTGTTGAATCACGATGCCTAAAAAGATACATCATTGGCTGCACACATCACACAATTACACTTTGGAACTGTGATTTTTAGTAGGTGGCTTCTAGTTTAGACACATTAAAATCAAGTAAGATGCCTCACAGCACTGCTCTTTTCAGCCTTGGGTTGCAAGAAGAATGCTCAGCAACAATCTGACATAATGGAGTCATCAGGGCCAAAATATTCAGGCCATTTTTTGCAGTTTGGGGAAATTTCAAGTGTGAAAATTTGTGTCTTAATTTTTGACCTTGGGGCACAATGGGGACTTCATTGCTGACCTAGGCTATAAACACTTAGGTGGAAGAGAATTTAATTAAATTAAATGGAGAGGCATTTTTAATGTGTAACTGTATTATTAACATGCAGTTCCCTTTGAACATTTCTAGAAATTCAGACTTTTTTAAAAAAAATACAATTACTATTTCCTACCAAAAGGGTTATTTCTTTATTTTGCAGATACCTGATGGCAATGAGAATGTAAACTTTACAATTGAAGGCACTGCTGCTTCTCAGGACAGACTGCCTGAAACTGCGGAGAGAGAGAATTTGGAGATGGACAATAGGGAACAAGACCTTCCAAATAGGCCATCATCACTCAAGGTTGTTTGTTCAAGTGGGCAGTCCAGTGGAAGAAATGATGTAGGTATTTTTCAGTAGAAAATTGCTAGATAATTAATAATTACTACTGTTCTGTGGGTTCTTCCAAAGCAGAACAATTTGAAATAGTATGTGTTCACTACCAGTGAGACCTTTTATGAAGATATTAGACCCACGTGAGGAAACTCTGCTTTGTTTTGAGAAAGCATGATGCGTCACAGAAACAACACAGTTCTCCTCAAAGTGGTTTGTGCTGTTTCGTGGTCTCCTCTGGTGGATGGCCTGAAGAAGTTCCTCTGCATAAGCAGCACAATGTGGGCAAACCTCTTTAGGCTACTGAAACTGCTGGATGAAGGCTTAGAAATGAGGCAAAGCAGCATAGTTACTTCTAATTTTAGATGCCAGTGGAGATGTGTGGCTTTTTAAAGCAAATTAAAAATGATGATTCACACAGATATTCACTGAAGAAAAGCAACCCCTTGAAGTTTTATATAGCCATAAAAACATATAAGATAGGTTAGAGAAGGAAGATAGGTTAGAGAAAGATTATTATTACATAAGCAGGTAGAATTTCATCTAAAAATACCAGGTGAAACTTGTATTTTGAAATAGCAGCAGAGGGCGCAATACAGTAACTTATAGCAAAAGGATCTGCTTAAATAATAGAATTTCTCGCAATAGATGTTGAAGGATTTAGATGCTTTTGTTTTGCAAAGCCATTTGCCACATTAGGAATTTGCTGTGTTTCCAGGGCTGGAAATAACCGGATATAGGCAGACATTAAGCAGTAAAAATGATAACTGCTTGCCTTCATCTGCTATTTTGACCGCTAGCTAAAAAGGTTCCCAAAGGAAATTCAAACCCAAACAGTTTTTCTAGTGTGTGCCAATATGATGACCAAGATCAGTTTTGACAGGTCCTGAACAACTTCATGGGAAGAGATATTTCCTGAGGTATTCCGGCCTCAAAATGGCTACCCAACCTCAAAGTCAATTTCAATGTTTCTGTTTAGAACTGTGTTATTAATGGCAACATTTGCATCCTTCATACTTTGGATTTGTAACTTACCACTCTATGCTTTAACCCAAGCCTTTGCCTCCACAATAGTGCTTCACCACTGTTATTCTAGGTAGTCAAAATGAAAATGGACCTAGAGATGCTATAAGAAACATGGTTTTGAAACACATAGTTATGTGTAGGAAAACACTTCTGATGTTTGAATGTAGGAAAACACTTCTGAATGTAGGAAAACACTTCTGACCTTGATACCTGCCTCTTTATTATCTGCTTTTTTGCCATTCTATCTCTTAAAGTGAGGTTTATATAGTAACTGCAGCCTTTAAAGATTACTCCCTTCCAGTATATGATTTCATTGAAGACAGAAAATATTGGTATATTCCTTTTAGAGTATATTCAAAGTACAAAATAGCTTAAAGCAGAAAACCTGATACCTCTGCCCAAAAATTCCTGGTAGAATGTTATTTTACTGTTACTATTTTAAAACTATTATTTTCTGTTGCATTGCCCTGGCCCTAGCATCTTCTGCAACTCCCATTAAGGATTCCTTCAGAATTCTCCAGCAATTATTTCATAAGAAAAAAAATACAAACATTTCAGGAGAATATTATTGCTTTACACTCTTCCCCTCCATGGTTACCTGGAAAGACACATTTATTTTTGCAACATGGGATTTGCATGCTATTTTGGATGAGCTTCATAAAGAAACATATTGCACAAACTATCTTACTGGGTGCCAAAGAGATAGTCATAATTAAAATTTCTATTAAGCAAAGGAGGTGAAGAGCCCTCTTAAAAGTTATTTTATCAGTAGTAATTTCCCACTTACAGATCTGATCAACAAATAACACTCAACTATAATGTGATTTTTTTCATATTGGCTTTTATGGCCGCTGTCAGTGTCGTGGCAATGAGGTTCCAGGCTAACAGGCTGTGATCTAACAGATATCCTAGTGTTTTGCCAGCAACCATTTCTGGCATTTTCAGAGGCAAAGTAATCTGCTGTGCAGTGTACTTCTTGTCAGGTCAAAGGCAGCTGTGCAGGAACTGAATGAGCTCACTTTACTTCTGAAGATGCTAGTCATAGTTGCTGGCAAAATGTCAGAATATCAGATCATTAGACCACAGCCTATTAGCCTGTGCATTCATCGCTATGATGTGATTTATCTGCTTTCAACTTAGCATGTGATACATGTTTTGTACTTTTTCTCTCTTTTTTTCTAGTAGTGTAAAAAAAAAAAAGAATCATNTCTCTTTTTTTCTAGTAGTGTAAAAAAAAAAAAAAGAATCATCTTATGTTGCAATTTAAGGTTTAAGTAGAATCTGAGAAACAGAAAGGTTGCTTAAAATTTGTCAGGTATACTTTGGAATCCATTTAATAAATTTCACTGTTTCTCTGATTATCTGTTTAATCTGTAAAAAACAACAATTTGCTGTGTTGAGTCAAATTTTATGTTTTTTTTAATACTTTGAATTACAACAGATCATCCTTTTAAAAAAATTTTCAGGTACAGAGCTTGAACAAACCTGCAGTAAGGATTAAAACTTCTCGAATGGAAAGTGAGTAGATCAAATAACTGTTTTACAGATTATCATCCAATAAGTCATATTGAACAACATATTCTAACTCAAGCGCAAACAAATATGTTAACATTGACAATTAAATTATATTTTCAATTGTTGATGATTTAAATTAATCTCCTAAATCAAATAAACAGCAAAAGCCTCTTGAGCAAGTATGTAATTGATGCATTCATTGGACATCATATTAAGAATGTCATAATGATTCTGTTCTGAGTGCAAGGGGATACTTAAATCTCTCAATCATCTTCTTGAAATATTCTTGAAGTATTAATTCCATACAATAGTTTTAAAGTGTTCGTGTAACGAGTTGGATTCTCAGTTCCCATAAGTCATGAGTCCTCAATCCCCGGATTTTGGCCCACTATAGGGTCATGAGCTGTTCAGAACTGGGCTGCAGAAGTGATGGGTGACTACGTATGTGTGCGTGTGCTCTCCATTTGCACGAGTGNAGTTCCCATAAGTCATGAGTCCTCAATCCCCGGATTTTGACCCACTATAGGGTCATGAGCTGTTCAGAACTGGGCTGCAGAAGTGATGGGTGACTACGCATGTGTGCGTGTGCTCTCCATTTGCACGAGTGGCAAACATGCAAATGGAGATTGGTGCACTTGCTGGTGGCTCATGCAGAACCACCCACTCTCCTTGTCCCCCTCCTAGTCTACAAAACCAGAAAGGTTAAGGAATTGTGCCATATGTACAACTCTGCTCATAAGATGTCCTTACTTTTGCATTTTTTTTAACTTCTATACTTCCCCATTAAAAGCTGTTTTAGAAGTCTGAGGATCTTCCAGAATAGTGGAGATTATTGTTGGGATCTAAATGAGGAAGCTGAAATTTGTATTCAGTTTGCCTCTTTTTAGAGAACAGATCGTGATGATGATTGATGATGATAGTGTAGAAATTGATATAAAGGTCTGAATGCTGAGAATTCTATACATCGAAGCAATGAGAGGCAAAGAGGCTTTTCACTGAGATGGAATACCAGCTTTGATTAGCTTCTGCATCCTGCCTTGTATATGTGGAGATAAAGCCTTGTATATGTGGAGATAAAACACTCACTTAGTGCATTCTCTGATTTTTGCTATGTAGTGGAATGTTATGTGGATCTGTGTATGTGCTGCAGCTGCTGCTCTTGTGCAATAATCTCAGCCAAATTTATGGCTGCACATTCCTAACTACAATAAATTTGCAGTATCCATTAATTACAAATTGTAATTGAAATTTAGGGTGATAATCATATGTAGTTAATTTTGCTAAAGCTATTGACCCAAAATATATAATTCCAAATAACTCATTGTGAAAATAAATATTTGGTGCTGGAACATCACTTTAAGAACTGGAGGAAAAAAATGTTGTTAATTTTGTAAGTTCTGAAAAGGGTTTTAGTATTTGAATAGCCCCTTCTTTGTCTTCTCTGTGGCAAGGAAAGATACTTTTATTCTAACAAGCTAATATCCTGTTAGTGCATTTTTAAAATTATTTTTTTGCAGTTTGTTATAATTATCCCAATTGTTGTAAGCTATCTTAAATGGCATGAAGTGGGGGTTGTTGCTGTTTGTCATACAAGGTAGTCCTTGACTTACAGTTCATTTAGTGACCATTCAGAGTTCCTGAAAAGCACTGAAAAAAGTGACTTATGCTTTTCACAACTGTTGCAGCATCCCCATGGTTGCATGGTCAAAATTCAGGTGCTTGGCAGGTGATTCATATTTATGATGGTCGCAGTGTCCTGGAGGCATGTGATTCCCCCTTCTGACAAGCAGAGTCAATGGGGATTACAAATTCACTTAATAACCATGTTATTAACTTCACAAATGCAATGATTCACTTAACAGCTGTGGCAAGAAAAGTCGTAAAATGGGACAAAATCACTTAACAAGTGTTTCATTTCAATTGTGGTCATAACTCAAGGACTACTTGTACTTTTTTTTAAAAGAAGGAATGCATGCTTTCGAAAATTAAAAATTCAGCCAATGTAGCCGAAAGCCAAATATATACATTGAAGAAAAATGTGATGATTACCCTGAAGGTCATTAAACCTGAACTGCAGTATAAGTATATAAGCATGTGAACCATGTAAAAATTCATTTTTTTAAAAATCTAACATATATTTTTATTGCATTGCAGCATTGGAGAAGGCTTATTTTCAAATAAAGGACATGGTGGGATCAGATTATTGGAATACACTTATGAGGAAATGCGACTTATCAGATAATGACATAGATAACATAAAGCATGATAATGCTCAACATTTTGATGAACAGCATCATCAGATGTTAAAAACTTTGCGAGACAGGAATGGAGTTGTTGCAGCTTTTCATAAAATATTTGCTGGACTAGAAGAAATGAACCTTTATGGTATTTATGAAAATATAATAAATGAACTAAAACACAAAGATTTAATAATAAAAGAGACTGAAGATTAATTTAGTTTTTCTTTCTTTCTGACTATGCAAAAACTGGACAGAAAACAGTCTGTCTTTTTATGCATCAATTTATTTTAGCACATGTTCCCTTGGCTGAGGATGTGTAAATGGACAACATAGTTGTTGAAAGAAATATGGATCCTATTTGGGAAATGAAATGCATATCTGAGTGGGTACATTTTGCAACATAAAAACTTTACAATGGATAATGCAGGAACCAATAGGAGCTTGGTCAGTATTTGGAAAGTTTTTGTGATTCTGTACTGTCCTCTATAAAAATGCTATTATGACCAAAATTCAGTGTTCATTATTACGTGAACTGCTCACATAGCAGGCTGAAGCTGGATATAATAGTTTTCAACAGAATCAGAATCAGGTAACCTGTTGGGTAAGTGGAATTTAACTGTGTAAAACTTCTTGAAATATAATCCACTGGAATCAGGCTGGAACTGTGTTCGCATTTGCTACTATAGTATGAAATGACTGATGGATGTAATATTTCATTTGTGATCTTATATACAAAGAGACACCAAATGTGTACAGTGTCATACTCTGTACTTTTTGTATGTATTTTCAAATAAAAAAATTAGTTCTGATTCCTTTATTGCATATGTCAATGGGAAATGGGCCAGGGAATGAAATTAAAATGGAGTGGAGCAAGGAATAATTTTAAATAGTATGGATAGCACTTGTACATTTCCAAGAATTCCACATAGTTTGCCTAGGAATACATACCACGTGCAGATCACTACAGCTTATTCAACAAACCATAGCATTACATACCACGTGAAGTTATGGTTTGTTGAATAAGCTGTCGTAATCTGCATAGTCACCATATTGGCTTCATACCACATGCTAAAACAAACCAGATTATTGCTTAGTATTAATCTTGACATCTATTTATTACTAGGACACAATTTCATTCTTATAAACTAAGCACCATACATTTATTAGTTTTTATAATTACTCTTAATTTTGGAAGAAAATTATACCAATTACCAAAAAATGCACAATATGATTTTTTTTAGAATATTATACCATATATGGGATATTATTTGGGTCCAATCGTATCATAACACTGACAGATATTCTGCCATCAGAATAAATTATTATGCCTATAAATACTTTGCATACAATTGAAAACTATCCTGAATGCTTGGGGAAAACCCCTGAATCAGAACTGAAGTGATAGAACAAAACTAAAACTTGCACTGAATAAGGTGGTTCTTGACTTACAACAATTCAGTTAGTGACCATTTGAAGATACATCATCACTGAAAAAAGATTTATGAATGTTTTTCACTTGCAACATCCCTTGGTCACGATGAAAATTCAGATGCTTGGCAATTAATTCATATTTATGATGGTTGCAGTTACCCAGAGTTGTGATCACCTTTTGTGACCTGACAAGCAAAATCAATAGGGAGGTCAGATTCACTTAGCAACAACCTTGTTACTAACTTAACAATTGCAGTGATTCACTTAACACCTGTCAAGAAAGACTGTAAAATGGGGGAAAAAATCATTTAACAATGGGCTTGCTTAGCTGCAGAATTTTTGGGTTCAATTATGGTTGTAAATCAAGGACTACTTGTAAGAGAAATATGCTTATTTAAAGCTACCTAGACCTCTGAACATTAAAAAAAATGATTAACTACTCCTAGAGCTAACTTGTTTCAACTTATTACTTTGGAACACAATCAAATAGATACTTCCCACTTAGAAGAAAAAAAGATGCATCATGGCATAGTTCACAAACAAAATAAGCAATGTTGATTTGTGAGAAAAAAAAATTCAGTCTTGTTAGATAATACCTCTATTAAAAGTTAACCAGTGGCAAAAAAAACTAAGCTAATTTTGCAGTGTCCTGTTTTGTAATAAGGTTTACAACAGTTGTGTTTGACTCCACTGAAGAACTACAGGTGAGTTTCAGGAATAATTGCCTGAAGGGAAATAAACATTAAGTGATTTGGGATGAAGCTGAAGTGAGAATGGTTGAAGGGATGTTTTTAAAGATTTGTCTGGACATGGTACTGATATTACAGGATCCAATCTGGGTCAGTCACTGGGAAGTTTAGTCTTCTGAGCTTTCAGACTCATGCTGGAGCCCATCCTCAGGGAACTTCTCTCTAGCAGGGTGTGTACATGTTACACATTGTTACAGAGAAGTTTCCTGAAGATGGGCTCCAGCTCGAGTTACAGTATGTAACGTGTAACATGTACACACCCTGCTAGAGAGAAGTTCCCTGAGGATGGGCTCCAGCATGAATCTGAAATCTTGGAAGACTAAACCTCTGATCCTGGTGATTGACCCAGTTTCCATATTGCACATCATGGGACATATATATTCGCTTTCGTTCCTATGTCAAAAGAATGGATTTGTTTGAACATGTAGATCAGAGGTGTCAAACTTGCACCATCACAGCAGCATCACGCAACATATCTGGACTGTTTCCCCCTTCGCTAAATGCTTCCAGTCCACAGGTCGGAGTTTTGACAGCCACAGATATAGATCATGAAGAGGGTGATGAAGAAAGCTGAGATTGGATGGAAATTAATCTTAACATTCTTCTACTAATTTCACACCTTCAATAGTTCAGGCTTAATAATTCTTGCTCTTTTCTTACTTCTAAAAAAATGAAGTCTGATACAGCAGTATGGATTTCAAAAGGCAGAAGAAGAAAAACAAATGGAGTTCCAAGTCTATCAAAGCCAGTGGTAAAACTGGTTGCAGACTTAAATGGCTTTGATTCTACCAGGACAATGTTCACATAACACATAGAAACAAACTAGCCAGCCATGTTCTAGTTTAGTGTGTTTTGAAAACACAGCTTGTATGGCTAGCTTATGTTTCAGTATGTCTTCCAGGCCTATAATTCTGGATTAATGAATGTTTTTTAATGAAATGTTTATACCACCAATTTTATTCTGGGTCACAATTATATTAAGAATGGATACATGTGTTGAGCAAACACAGACTTAATATTTTGCAGGTTTCAGATCATATCTTAACAAACCTGTGGTCTAGGTAAGCAGAGGTGCTACTTTAATATTTGCTGTGGTTGAGAAGGTTTCTGTAAAATATAGCTGAATCCCAACAATTCCCTTTAAAGTCAAACAGCATGCCACTAAGCTTAAACTTGTAATAAATTGTAAATATAAAAATTATGTGGAAAAAAATTTAAAGTATTACACAGAAAAGCATAAAACAATAAACAAATTCTTTGTGCCTAAAAGCAGGCTTCTTCTCATGTTTTGGGCTACTATGCTTGTAGCCCCAGACAGTGTACATAGGTATTATTGATGAGATTTGCCATCTATCATGTCAATTGTTATATTTATATTGCTTGTATTGTGAGCTGCCGAGAGAAGATTGAAGCTGGATGATGGTTCAATCAGTCAAAAAATAGTACATGCTGATAAAAGAAATCCAGGTTGTATGTATAAAACTATAGTAAACTGGGGTATAAGTTCATAAGAATTTCTTTAAGAAAAGGAAAATCTATTTATTGGAAAATAGCTTCATTCCTTTGGAGGGGAAATCTGCAGACTTGATTTGCCCAGATACTAGGCATCTGAACTAATTTTAATAATATAATAAATCATCATTAGTGAATTGCAAGACAACTTTACTCCAAACACTTTATATTCTGTGATGATACCTTTAACATCAACAGCATCAAACAACATCTGCCTATCCCCAGTCCTTGGGAAGGACTGGCTAGCTAGGTGGATAAAAAGACCAAATCGTCATCTGGCTGACTGACCAATTATAATAATAATCAAAACAAAGATAACACCAATAGCAAAAGGCACAATGAGTGCAGTTCCAAACACCTGGTTCTGCACTTGAACACCATCAGCATTGACAAAATCACCATCAGTTAATTACTAAAGGCAGCCTTACTTGGAACAGCTTACATCTTAAGATGATACCTGGAACATTATTAAACAACATCTGCTTATCCCAGTTCTTCGGAAGGACTCAGACAGAGAAAAACATCTGGCTGACTCTGTGACCTAATCATAAGTAGAGAGCTGTTGAAAGGTGTCAAAATGCCTTTCTTTCAAGGATTTGATTTTCCTGCTGGGAGAGCTCCGGCGCAAGGATACAGACAACTGCTTGAAAGCTGGATATTTTTATTTTTCAGGAAGGTGGAGAACAGCGAGAAGTCTGCGTTCCTGGGCTAGCCAACTTCTTATGGTAAGCCCCTGGTTTTTTATACCCTTTTTGTTGTAGAGCGGCGGATAAGAACTGAGGCGGACTCGGAACAACAAGCTAAGAACCTTTATTTCTTTAAAACAAAGGGGTTGCCGCGACTGCCTGAATTAGCGAGCAGTCAGCTAGCGGGAACAGCTGATGCCGTTTGACAGCCCTATTTATAGCCGGCTGTCAAACGGCGTTAGCCAATCACGGCGGTCTGCACTCCCGCCAGGAACGCGGACCAGAGGGAAGCCTGAATGTCGACGCAACACTCCTTTCCCCTGGTAAGGAGCATGCGTAGTCCTTTAGGTAGGCCGGCCGCCTTTCTCTGGCATTTGGATCGTCGAGGAGAAGCAGGAAATCCGTCGTTGGGTCTCATCGAAGTCCTTGCATGCCCTGGGCCTCTTCGGGAACCTCGGTTCGTGCACGGGAGTCACTCGGTGATACTGGAAGCAGACGTGAAGTGGGTCATTAGAGCTTGTCTCAAAAAGAAGGAAAGAGGTCGCTCCCATCCATCAGTGTGAGGAGATATATATCCCCTCGGATGTACTTTGGATTGAGCAATTGCACAGGAGCGGCATAGCTCGAACAGAATCGAAAGGTAAAAAGGCTACTGGATCGGTGACGGTGAGCATAGACGGAGATACCAGTCAACAGCCACTATCCAATCGTCTACCTTAGACTCTGCGTCAATGTGTCGTGACACACCACAAGAAATGCAGACCAATCCATAACAAGCAGCACACAACTCTAATGACCATAGGGACCTGTATAGAGCATATAGACCTTGTCCTTGGCAACCACTATTAAAGGTGGCCTGGCAATCAATAGTAGCACGAGCATAATAGGTCTTTTAATTAAACATTACCACATATAGGTTGTAGCTGTCAGTACGTAGGGCTTTGGAGTCAGTGGGGCGTTAGTGGGTGGTGCAGCCTCGTTCCAGGGACAGTCCTGTCAAAATTTTCCCATAATGAGTTGCTGGGGACCTAGTTGGTAGATGGCACAAGAGGTTTGTGTGTGCTTGCAAAGTTAAAATCATAGACAGTCTGCTTGTTGTAGTGCCACGTCACTTTGGCCAAATCTCTCCAGGGCTTATTTGACTTGACCTAACTGGCCTCTCAGCGCGCAGTTCTCCGGTTGCTGTGGGGAGCAGGGTGAAAAGGAGCTGTGATGAGAAGGGCATGTTCTGTGTACTCAGGTTGACAGGTTATTGTCTCAATTCACAGACGGAGTAAACTGCGTGGACCCGCTTACTTCTATCTCACAATTTATGTCAGGGATGTCCAACTAGAGATCAACACTAGTATAGGTTAGGCCCTTAAAAAGTGGTGAACAGCAAGGGTGGTTGTTGGGGCAGTAAGGCCACATTTCATCTCCATTTTTGAGAATAAGAGTACTACTACTTTAGGATGATGCCCCTTGCTATGGGCACAGCCAGTCTCATATGCAAACCTAAGGTAGACTCAGCGTCTCCATTTTCCAGGGCATGCAGTTCCGATTGGGGGCATGCGTCTTGCTTGGACCTGACAGGCTTGACAAGCCCAACCCAGCTGGCAGATTCGGGCCATCCTTACCCAGTCGCCACAGATCACTAAACTACGGGCCAAGGCCTTCATTACCTATCGATCCGGTGGCCTAAGTGTAACGAGAAGGGAATGACCTATAACTCACAAACCGGCCCTGAAGGATGACAAGTTCCCATACTGGCGGTCGCCCTTGAAAGGCAGGAAACTCAAGGGAATAAAGGGGATGTCTGGCCACACCCCATTCCCACCCAGTACAAGGACTTAGGACAATTACCTAATATTGAGGGTAAAATGTGCAAAAAGAGAAATGGTAAGCAATATCAGAAGCAGTAATGCGTAGTCATGAGAGAAGTATCATTGAATTCAAAAACAGCCATGGAATGTATGACAGGATCTTCAACTGGAACGCACTTATGGGCAGCGGCTGAGAAAGCATCAGCATTGTGTACGAGGTTTTTTCCAGGTCTATGGAGAATTCGAGTTTGTAGGAAATAACGCTGCAAGCCAACAACAAAAGTCTCATCTACATCACTCCTATGGTCATAGATATCGTGAGATACGGTGCTCTCTCTCTCTCAGACAGACACGAAAGGGTCAAAGCCTAGCAAAGGGTCTTATGATTTAGTATATATATTAGTTCAATTCTCTTAATCGTGAAATTTTTTACCAAGGCAACTGCAGCCTCAAGCTTCTTTATCTATCTGCGCTGTAGTTGCGCTCAGCTTGAGAAAAGGTTCATGGTGAGAACAGAGGGCCACTATGGGTGCCTCAGGAGCCATTTGGCTCAGTCTGTGACTTATAACACAGACACCTAATGCCAAATGGGAAGTCGTTCTGCAGCAAGAACTAATTGGAGTCATATATATATATATATATAGACATACAAAACTGATTTACGGTGAATCAAGGATTTAACAGTAGTGGGAAGGCATGGACTTCCCTAGGTCCCATGCACAGGGGGACTCTTTTTTGTCAAAATATATTGTAAAAGTTCTGCGATTGAAGCTGTTTGTGGGGGAGGAATTTGCAGAGACATAGAAAATTTGAGAAGTCCTAAAAAAGGGGTCTGGACAGTTCGCGTTTTGTTGGTAATGGAGTAGGGTGCTCGTGAGGATGGTCTCTGACTTTATGACTCTATTTATTAGTGGTATATGCTCCGGAGGCATATCTCAATTCTATCTCAGCCAGGAAATCAACTTGCTTAGTTGGCCCCCATAATGTATTTTTCTTTCTTTAGTTTGAGGCCATTTACCTCTGAATCTGCTCCCTAGGAGATATATATATATACATATATATAGAGGTATCTCATTCTAGTGGCTGAAATTAAGATATGATCGAAATAACAAACTACCCCCTTGAGGAGAGTCTTGAAAGTTAAGCCTCTCCAATCAGGAACTGAAATATATACCTCAGGAGGCTCCACTCATAGCACAAAACTGAGGCGTATTTTGCACTTTAAAATAGACTCCTCCCTGGTGAGTTACACTATCGTCTGAGTCTGTGTGGTTACTGTGTGATCATCCACTCGGAATTTGCGCTGGTATATGCTTGGACACGAGATCAAGTTTTGCAAACTATATAGGACCCAGGTTTCAAAAAGAATGTACAAAAGAGTGCTGTTGATAATGAGACTGGAGAAGAGCGCTGATTTGGAGGTATTTATTCAGGGAAATTTTGTAATCAAGTGCAGCCAAGATTCTGTATTTACCATCTTTTTTAAGGTGCATTGTTACTATGGAGGTCTCCGCATTTAGCGAAGTCTACTGGTTCTAATACTCCTTGTTGATAGTTTGTCAAGTTCATTATCTAACTTAGGACGTGGATTGCAAAGGCACTCTGCGAGGTTTTATAGCGTTAATCAGTGTGTTGCTGAGGGTCTACACTAATTTTATGGGTAGGTCTGCCAGGAATAACATCCAAACCCTCGCTGACAATACCATCAGACATGTCTTTGTAATGCAGGTCTATATCAGTCTTACGACTGAGTGGATGCCCTGTTTTATTTTCAGACCGAAAGAGGCAGCATATCCCAACTCATAAATCCTTTAAGTAAATCTGTGTGTAAGTTTGACATAAAGAGAGACACCATTCACCACCAACAAGGAGTAGATGGAGCCTTTAAAAGTTTGAAACCTTCCACATGAAGCACATTGCGCTTTCTCCTAAGATTCGCTAACACAGGACAGGAATATGTCCTGCCCTTCTTCCTTAAACACCTGGTAATTCGCATGTCTATACTCGGACTCACTCTAAATTATACGCGAATACTACCCTGTATATGGAAATCCAGTATAGGTGCTGCTTCTTAAGGGCCTCGTTTCCAAGATAATATTGTGCAGTCTTAAAAGCATATACCTAGTTATTCCCACCCTTCCTCATCTATGCGAGAGATTTACTTTCTCAAGTGGAAGAAAAAATACTGCAGTTTCTGTCTAGCAGAGTTTCTGACACCGTGAATGCGATTCAAACGTCTTTGTAAGATCCGTTAAGCTAAGTAGTATAATATTAGCGGTCTTTCCTCTTAGCTAGAACAGTGTCTCTGCTCCTGTGTAAGAGCATATCTTGTTTGTTCAAGCCATTGAATCTTTCTTGCCTATGCGCCACGCCTTACACTTGTGTGGGTCTTGCTTGTTGCGTATTCTTCCCGGTGCTTCCATTATAGTTTGGGTTTCCACTGGGATACGCAGAATAAAGAAGGAAGGTTTCTCAACACCCCTTCCATTGTAATCGGCATAGGTTACTGCTAGCGGCTTCTTTTTTAGCTACGATAACGATCACACGAAGTACCCACCCCCATCTATCCTTACAGCAAGTACACATGTCTTTTAACGTACTTTGCACGGCTTTCGCCTAATTTTGGGCAAGATAACTGGCCCGAACAGAGAAAAGAATCCACTATAGATAGCCTTTGAGCAATCCGGTAAGGGCTACACTGTATAGTGCGAAGCCTGGTCCCTTCTTCGTCGTGACTGATCTGGTACCTGCGTTCCATAGGTCTGCACGGATACACTCTCTGCCGAGCCTCCGTATCGTCTCACTGTGAGTACATATCGCCGAGGGGCGACT
Organism: Laticauda laticaudata; assembly: GCA_004320025.1. Taxonomy (NCBI): domain Eukaryota; kingdom Metazoa; phylum Chordata; class Lepidosauria; order Squamata; family Elapidae; genus Laticauda; species Laticauda laticaudata. Next base: position 96,237 of record BHFT01034625.1, on the reverse strand, counting down.
GCCTCCTCCAGATAATACTGATGTTGGGTTTACCAGGAATTGACGCTGCATTGGATCCTAAAAAATCTTTGCCGCTAGGCTTCTATCTGATACTTGCTCGCGTATGTTCAGAACTTTCGGGTTGGTAGTCGTGCTTTTACCTTACTTGGATACGCTCTGGTGTGAGTCATTATTAATATGGGTGCTCACCTTCTCTTGGTATACCTTGCTATAGTGCCTTATCTCCCTTCTGTGCTCAATTTACACTATGTGCATTCCTGAACCTACAAGGATTGCCTTTACCTGAATATTCCCCCACAAGCAATTAAGCTAGAATGGGTTGCTGCTGGGGTGGGGGAACATAGCTTTGAATTTGATGGGTTCCATATCCTGAAGGTTCGACTGCTGGTTGTTTAACGACTGGTGTACAAATAATACATAAGCGGATTCCTCAGAGTCTTCATTCAGGATAAAAAACCTCTCAAATTGAGGCTTGATGACGCTCAATTTTGTTTTGATTGGGGCTTCCCTGGATTTCACTGCTCATGCATCGAGCAGAAGTCAGCGAGCTTTGAGTGAGACTCTGCTCAATGCCTGTTCTGCTAATAGTAGGTCCTTTTAGCTAATAGCCGCCTTTGTAGCTTTAGGTCATATTAACCCTCAACACTCATATTTGTGCATTTAGCGCAAGGTTATAGTGCATTCTATATAACTCCCTTGGAATCCACAATGTAAGCAAGCAGACCTCAAAGCAGCCCATGTATTCACTGATAGCGTCTCTCTCTCACTCCCCTGACTCGTCTTGCCCTAACCATAGTCTCCCTTGCGATTTGTCCAGGGCTTGGAAGTGAGTAGTGGTTAGAGAGATGTTCCTGCAACGCATACGCTCCCCTAGGGACTATTTTCTGACAGAGGTGTGGGAGCGCTTAACTGTGAGAAGGTAGGGGATACAAATGCAATTGTTGCAGTGTTAAAAACCTGCCTAGTCCCCACAAAAGCTTAAGAAATAGGACTTTTTTCTGATGGGTTGAAAGGGCTTCAGTTGGAGTCTTTATAAGCAGTCAGGAAGCAGAGTTGGACGGACTGCCGTATGACGATTGCCCAAGTCAATGAGTCTGAGTGGTACTAAATTATTGGCATTGTTATCATTATAATTTCTCGCTTCTTCTAGCCTATAGTTCGCGATGACTTCGGCTAAGTTCTCCTCATGCCACTTTCAGTAATTCTTGTACCTAGTCGTGTGGGAACCTATGGGGGCAGGTGACGACATCTCTTTACGATGACAGTCTCTTCAGATATAAAGTGCATTTCTGCCTGCTCGCAAGATGGCTGTCTACAGTGATAGATGACAGGTCCAGGCTCGTAATTACATTGAGTGGCTTCAGGCACTCTTTTGTTTATGTTGACTCCCTTGGCCTTCTTTAACTCCATGTGTAGTATGTCGCCTCAGCTGGTGTTCCTCTCCCTGCGTATATGCTGTTCTCCCTCTATCTATCAAATATTTCAGGGAAAACTCTGTCGCGACAAACTTCTCTGTCTCATTCTCTTACTCCTGGTCACTCAGCACCTCGCAGACTCTCTATAGATCGTCACATAGCCTCTCATATTACACTCGATGGGCGGCGACACTTCACGGTACACTGATATACTGCGTCTATAGCGAAATAATAATGCATCCGATAGTCCTATACAAGAGTCACCCAACTCTCTTCTTCTTAATAATAGCAGAAGGGAGTTTGCCAGCAACTTGACTCGAAACTCTCACGTCGTGTGTGTCCTATTGCGTGCTCTCTGCTTACGCTCTGACAACAGATCTGCGGCTGTCTTGGACCTACTCCGGTTGCCTCAAATTGTTAGATCTCGTCGGCTCTCCTCAGTGTGGGCTAATATCTACCGCTTCTCCCCACGTTCCAAGTAACGCTAGATCAGACACGTGTGCGAGAATACCGTGCAATGTACGTGCTGAGTCCTCCCAATGCATCTTCTTGTAACAACTACCTTGTGATAAGTTGATGATTGATTTACTCACCTCTCCTCTATATCACTTACTCTGTTCCCAGAAGTGATATGTTTGAATGAGCCCCTAATGACGCTGTCTTCTGTCTGTTTGCGGCTCCGATCGCCTGATACGCTCAGGCGTGTGTTTGTATTTGTGCCTATTGTTTTCAAAAACCTGTTTTTGAGTTTGTTCTTTATTTTCATCGCGGGCAGGAGGCAGAAACTCTACAGAGGGAGCGTGACCTCAAGGCTAATACATAACGCACGTTATGAGTGGCCAGATTGTGAGTCTACTGGTATATCTCTTTGTAAATCTCTAGCTTTAAGATAGATTTTTCATATTTGTTCTGTGGCCAATCTCCTGTCTGTCCCTTTTTATGTTATCTCATTTACTTATTTTTGGTACTTTTGTCTTGTTTCGCATTTTGTTTGTCTTACTCTTTGGCTATTGTTTCTCGTGTTTGATAAAGGGTGTATATTCTAAATATACTTTTGTTTGCCTTTTCCTATTATCATAGTCTTCATATATATTACTTAGTGCTTTTGTTCATGTTGGTGGTATTATACTTTTAGTATCTTTTATCAGTGTTTCTGCCATTTCCTATGTTATAGAGCTTTTGATTTTCTGGCTGAGTACACTGACATGTTCCCGCTGAGGCGTCTTTTCTTGTTCGTTTTTTTTTTTTTCTTTGTTTTGTGTTGGTGAACACATACTGATCCTTCTCTTGAAGATTCCCGTTTCTCACTAGGAGGTGATAAATGGACATATACAAATGACTTGTGTAATTACCTCCAAATATAAAGCAAACGTCCGTGTCTCTGTTGCCAATAGTTGTTGCTTATAAAGACATCGGACTGTTGTGTGTTTTTATACATTCTCTCCTCAATTACATCAGTTTTTAGCTTTTTCAATACTCGATAAATATGTGGACATATTTGATACCTGTAACAAGTCTTATCAATGAATCACAGCTTGTGACCTTTTAATGGTGGATTCGATTTATTCAGTCTTATCATATTCTTCGGAATTATATTCTTGGTTTGCTACATATTCCTATCTGCTCTCCTGTATGCTGATGTTCCTTTTTGTGCGTGCCCCTCTCGGCGCAAATTCTTCGCAATGTCTCTTCGTTATTGACGGGTGCTTCTCCTTCTGCTGCATAGATTGACGCCTCGCCACGCTCGTTCGTTTCAGGATTTCTGCCTTGCTCCACCTGAATAGTTGACGGATTGGAGGTGGAGTAATGCTATCCGCGAAACGGTGGCCTCTCGTTTGCTCTCCAGCTTTGTCAGGCACAGCAGTGTCTGACATACGAGACGGAACAGGATGAAATGGCAGTAGCCGGTGGTAAGCATTCAAAGCTTTCTCCAAATTATATACTCGGTCATGAGCACGGGAAGAATGAAAAATCTGTTCCACGGAATTCGACTATATCCAAGTTCCATGGGAATTTAATGGTATGCTCGTTCTGTCTGGCCATAAGAACTGACGGGTGGTTGCGCGTGGAGACAATGTGTGATATACTCTCTCGCAATAGTCGATGTACAGACATTATTTATATATGCGAAACTGTCTGTGTATGTTAGCTGCCGTTGGTAGATATTCACGGAACTCAGCGCAATCTCTAGAACGATGCTTTCTTTGATCGGAGTACGGAAACATTTCATCAGATAGCTCTGGCGTTAATTTCTCTACCTGTCTTTCCAGTATAGCTTTTGTGCTCTTTTCCTGTGTGCCTCCTCCTGCCTCGCCCCTCATATACAATAGCATGAATTATAACCCAAAACGGAGACAACCCTTTTGAAGTTTTATTAGTGTTCAAATTGGTCGCACTCATTTCAGCTTAATTTGAGAACGTGGAAGAACTTCATCTCTAAAAGCTCTTTACTCTTTACATCGTTCAGCCTTCTATTATGGTTTGTATAAACTGTTCTCGCTCGCAGCGTCACTCGGAAACAAATGTCGTTCTAAGATCGCTATCTTTCTCTGTACTAACACTATCTCTGCCACCTCTTCAATCGTACCTTGCGGCAGTCGGACCAACTCTTTTCAGTGGGGACATTAGCCAGTATCTACCCTATTTAAACACGCGCAGGAAGATACCGTCGTGCCGCTCCTCCAGTATTTGAGTCAACATTAAGCCCCCCACACCATGAATTGTCCTTTTCCCGAACTCCATGGTTATCATCACAGGGGGCATTTGTTTTTTTTATTTTTTTTTTTAAATATCTTATTGGAGCCCTGCCCAGAACAATTCGAAAACCGAAACTTATCCGTCACAAATCCCCTAATGATAATAGACGTAAATACGTCACTGTCCAGCTGGAGTGTGTCATATAATTTATGGAGAATCCACCTCTTTTTTAAAAATTTAGGATAACTGCAAATCAAACCTGATCTCTGAATCGTCGTACACACTAACTCTATAGTATGTGCTCATCTCGGATAATCTTAATAACGGGTTTTATTTGAGATTTCAACTCCACCTTTTTTGGGTACATATACGCACAGTCGACCGCAAACTCTAAATTGTATGCGAACCCTACCCTCCTCTCTAACATACATGGAAAAGGGCCCAAGTACGGAATAACTAGGCTGCACTTTCAGCCATGGAGCATTATGGATTGAATACTTCTTCTGCAGACTTTGGGCTCCAGAAAAAGTTCCAATACACCGTTCTAGAAGATTGTTGTGGGACTCTAGATGTTTAGGGCCTCGCAATACTTCGAACATACTAGTGGGTTGAAGGGACAGGACCAAAGATGGGCCCACTGTATTGTTTAGTTCTCTCTCTATTTATAAATTCAAAGAGCAAAAATCTCAGACGCAGTGGTGCCCAGAAAGCTAGACAATTGAAGCTCTTTTGGCGAGAATAAATGGTCAGAGGGTGTGTACTTTAGGATGTCGGGTACACAATACCAGCAAAGCGTGTATTTGAACAAGGAACTGCCAAATAAAATTATTTTGGATGTGCTTGATAAGCCCTATTTTGGTCCTCCAGTTGTAGGTATTATAATTTCAGGGAATTTATTTTTGGATGAACTTGCCATCCCCATCTATTTTCATCAGCCATTAACAGTTGTGATCCCAGCCTCAACTTTCTCTCTCAGAGACACATATCCAATGGAGTTCAGAGCCATCTACACAGAAACTGCACAACCACTGTGTTAAACGAGATTGTGCAAAGTTGATACTAGTGATGGTGCACATTTTTACTGAAACGATAAATTGATCTTCGACATACGTAAGCCATGGATATTGGACAATATGGAACGAAGACAGCGCTATGCTGCAGAGACCCTGGGTGTTAACCTATCCGCGACGTTTGAAAGAAATTTTTGTGCAATAATGGCACCCAGTTTAATTGGTAATTCTATAGATATTCTTTGCAAAGATTAGATCAATCCGCAAGAGCAATCACACAAAACATCGGATGGTACAAATCTAGTTCCTGTGGGACTGAATTCTATCATATATTTTTGGAAACCAATATGAAGGCTTGTTTAAACAGACCACAAACCCACCTTGTTTAAATAGACTCACAGACCAGTGCTATTCTCTGTGTGCCATGCAACTGCGCAAAGACTCTGTTTGGCCCGCCCATTCGCATTCTAACATATTTTACGAATTATAAGGCTTTTGTTAATACTATGGACCATTTTTAGAGGTGATGCATCGACTGATGGAACATCAGGTTTTTAAGCCTTCATACATGTTAGGAGTTATGATATTTATGAGGAAATGAGAAATGGTTAGACATTGTGTCGAGTGGAGTTATATTGTTCTGACTTGTGTGCGCTGATCCATAGCTCGTATGACTGAGTCGCTGAGCTCTCGTATTATGTCAATTAAAAATCATATGTTTGGGCCGGTATACATGTTATCATTGACCTTGCCAGAATGATGTAGTAGATCTAGAAAAACTCAATAATATTATATATTAATCAATTTTTTCATAAATATATTAATAATAAAAATATTAAGAAATCCTTTAATATATTATTAATAGAGGCTCAATATATAATATGTCTATAGCACATCCCAACATCACTAGATACTTAATCTTTCTACAATCTCTTAAGCCACCCGCTAACAGTCTTATAACCATAATAAATGTGTTTAGTGTATTAATGTATTATGTGCATATAATATGTAATATATATATATGTATTGTATGTATATGTATAAATATATATAATGATATGTATATAGTGTGTAATGGTATGTGTATATATAATTATATGTGTGTGATGTGTGTATTTTCCTCACAGTCTCGATCTCTTTCATTTTTGTTCCGTTTTTCTTCAGCGAGCGATATTACTATATTAGTAAAAGCTATAAAACACCCTCCACCCGTTGAGTTAATCAAAGTCGCATCGCCGATGAGATTGCCTTGGGGAACTATAATAAAAAGCAACGGGTCATATATGCATGTTTGTATCGGCAATAAGGCTTCTCGACAACAAAACCTGATCCATTTACAGGCGTTGATATCTTTTAAAGCACATGTGGTAAGTACATAATATAAATAACTGACTATGATAGTGAGAGACCGAGCGGTCAGCGCATGGAAGTCTTACAAGGTGAAGCCGAGTCATCGCTGTAAAATGTGGAAGCTTTACAAATCCAAGGAGGAGTCACCTTCTGTGGCATGTCCAAATCTTTTAATCTTTTTGATAGGAGTATTTGGGTTGTTGGTTTTGTTTTGTTTTTTAATAAAGATCAAACTTGTATATATTATTCTAAATGCATTTTCATATCACCTTGGTGATGAATGTACTTATAAAAAGTGCCCTAATTTAAAAAAAGATACCAGGACATGATTTTTGTTTGATAGCTGGAAAAAGCTTTGATTTTAAGAATAGGTCACAAGGTCAGCTTGATAACAATACAAACCAGAGCTCAATTGATTATGCAAATACTTAAGATTATGAAATTGCTTCAGAATACTTCTCTGACATAGACAGAGAAGTATCTGTTATTAATCTGTTATTAAACAGATATGGGCTATGTTTAACGTCATGCTGACATATATGTTTGTTGGTTAGTTGTAACTTTAACTGTATTGAGATTATATCCCAAACAGAATTTACAATATTCTTAAAACCAACAGTAGTATAATTCAGATCCTTTAGTGATGAAGGACTACCACACACCTTATTTCAAGCGGTGATAGTAATATTGTACATCATAGGTTTCACCATATGATGATGAGAAATGTCTCCTGACTAAACAATTGCCAATGAATAAAATAAGGATTTTAGCAGACACAAATAAAAATCAACCAGTTGAAAGCCTGAAATTTTAAGTAAAGTTATACATTAAAGCTCATCAGAGCTATCCTATCAAAACATCTTTCTGTATAAATAGATCCTTCAGGGCTAATTCCTAAAGATCTGATATACATTTGAAACTCTATTTACAGAGGTTTTGTTTAAATAACTAATGTTTTCCTTTTGCATTTCTATTTGATAATCAAGTAAACATACAGTTAATGCCCTTATATTTAAACCTAACAATTTCGTTATAAACATATAATTAGGCCTTAGAGAAAAGGTACAGGGCATTAATTAAAAATGAAAGGAGTTATCAGTTTGCATTCCACAATATATATGTAAGTGAACTATTAGGTAGCAAATTGACAATTGCAAGTATTGTTGATATCCTAGATCATTTATACTTCAAGCAGTTACCTGACTTCCCTCTTTAGTTAGAAATGTGCCCTTTTTGCATGGCTTTATTTAGAATTATCCCTTGTTCTAGAAACAGCAATGCCTCTATTTTGTGCATGATAGTGTTATTAGAGTTAAACTGGTTGTACACTGGAATAGATATAAAACTAGATTTAAATAATTCACAAAGAGAGCTGTGAAAAACTCTGATGTGCCAAATATTATACAGGATGTTTCTGGCTGTACATACGAGATCCCTTTCCTTATATCAAGGAATCATATGGAATGCTTTATTAATAATTCATTTAATCAAGGATCCCTTCATATGTGCATAAAAGAGAGCGACAGCAAGTTTGGGTAAAAGCAAAAAGACATAGCATTTCGCATTAAAATGTTTTTGGCTTTGTTGGGAAATTACCAACTAGGCAGGGAAGAGGGGTCAAGCGGGGAACTAGCCTTGAGTCCTTGTGCAACTAAGTTCTTTGGGTTCTTATCTACTTGTTCCCAGGAAGACTGGAGAAATTCTTGTAATATAGGGAAATGTATTAAAGTAGCTGACTTGATCTACGAGTAGATCTGGTTGTTTCTTCCTTGACAGGTTGCTCCTATTTGTTATATCTAGCAGGGCTGTGAAAATCCTCTGGAGTGGTATTTTTGAATATATTGTTAAGACATAAAGGAAATATGTAAACATTAATTTTAAAAGAACTATTTTTCTTCAGTTTTGTGAAATAAAAATGACTGTTGCATACGTGGAAAATGCTTCTGTTGCATGTGATTGCATGTAAATTAAATGGCAGCCACTTTATCTTTATTGCCAAGTGACCTCAAAGAACAATGCAGCAACTGAAGTACCTTTTGGAATAAACTGCTCAGCCATAATAATAATCCTTTCACTATTGGGGCAAAAGAGCTTAATGTACTTATTGGGGACACCGTATATTGTAGCATTGTAACAAAATTTTATCAACATCATGAGACTCCCTTAAAAAGCTGTATGTACGTTTGTGAACCCCTTCATATGTGCATGTATTTGGAAGATGCAACTAAGATATCTTCAAAGGTATAACCTCGACTTCGGAGCAAAAAACAGAATCTCTTTAAAGCTGCAAGTAGAGCTAGTTTACTTTGCTGGGTGAAGTCCATTTCCTTTGCTGGAATAAACTGATTTTCTAGATACTGTATGTTTCAGTAAGGTTTCAGCCAGGACTTAGTATTGAGATAGCTTTGGTTGCGTTTATAGATGATCTATGGCAGAGCTGTGATGGAATGATGCATCCATCCTCATGCTCCTTGATCTCTTACCAGCTTTTAATACCATCAGCTATGGTATTCATGGGCTGGGGATCAGAGGCACTGATCTATGGTGGTTCTTTTCCTTTCTTTGGGGCCAGTTCCTGGAAGTTTTGGTTGGCAAGGGGAAATCTCTCCTTTGTCCTATCCTTTGTGGCATCCCACAGGATTTTACTCTCTCTTCCCACCTTTGCAACATTTACCTGAAAACATTGGATAAGGTCATATGGGTTTGGACAGGGAGGAACCATCTCTGACTATCTCTGACTCAACCCTACTTATTGTTTGTACTTTCCCACTCAAAAGGGGTGCACGCTTTAGGAGTCTTCCTGGACTCATAAGCCCTGATCATGGACAGGAAGCAGCTGAGGCTAAAAGACTCAGTTATATCTTTTTGTAGACTGAGAGCCCCCCCCCCCCCCNCCCCGACAGTCATTCATGCCCTGGTCACCTTATGGCTTGACTACTGCATGATCTATGGAGCTGCCCTTGAAGGTCACCCAGAAGTTTCAGGTACTGCAGAATATAATATGGGCAATGTTGGGTATGCCTCCCGATGCCTATATAAAACCTCTGCCTTGTGAGCTGCTTGCCTGTTTGCTTCAGGTGCAATTCAAAGTTGATTGTCACCTATAAAGCCCTTCATGGCATAGGATTTGGTTACTTGAGTGACCCCCTATCTCCCATAGTATCTATCTGGCCAATTCTGTCTAGCAAGGTTGATGCACTTGGGGTTCCTTCAATTAAACATTCATTTTAATGCCAGAAGCACAGCTTTTTTGTAGCGGCACCTTTTCTTTAAGATGAGGTTCTGGATTTACCCCCCCTCCCATCTCACTGATATTTCAAAAGGCCTTGACCTGGTTCTTTGCCAGACCTTTGGTGAGGTTGAGTGAAGCCCCCTTTGGATTGTATGGGTTTGTTTCATTTCTTTTTGGGTTTTGTCCTCCTTTTTCTTGTATTTGTGTCTCTTCTTGCTTGTAATGTTTTTACTTCTGAGTCACTCAGGGTCATTGGGAATCAGGCACCATATAAATTAAATATCCAGCATGATTTCTCTCATTACTTCTTGGGCCAATTTCATTGATGATTGATATAGTATAAATCCAGTAGAGGGGGATTTTATAACAATCACTTGTCTCTTTTGACTTCAAGCACTAAATTTGCACTGATAATGCTTTCAGCAATTCTTACAGTACAAATGAGAGACACTAGATGTAAAGGGAAGGGAGAATTTGTTTAATTTCACTACTTGTGTAGAAATTATTTCTTTACCTTTTATAGTTTATTGCTTTTACTGGTTTCTTTGATTGTTGTGAACCATCCAGACACATTATTCATTTATTGGGAGAGCTGGGAGAGAAGTTGAACTGATTTGTTATATTAGGTTTGTTACTAATATAGCCCTGGGGGAGATAGAGTCAAACAAATCTGGAGGGCAATTAGAATATTCCTGTAGATAGAAAGAAAAAGATAGGTGTAATAACAAATTGTCAGTATTGTCCCAGTATCACAGTAGCTGCTGAATTCTAGGTCTAAAAAGACTAATTTGTTTCTTGTCTTTACACTTACTTCTTCCTTTCCAGTATTCAGCATGCATCTGCTAACCATTTGCCTTTAGAGATGCACTTGAGAAAGAATGCAAGCAATTCAGCTTTGTATGCATTGCATCACCTAGAAACGAATTGTAGTGCAGTTTTGCTGGGTTGATTAGGTAATGAGGCCAAATGCAGAACTACCAGCATGCAAGCCTGAGGCCTTTTAAATTAAGAAATGTTAGCCAACACGGAGAGGATGGAGATGTGGGGGAACAATAGCAATTTAGCCTTCTAAATTGTGTAGGTGGGGAAAGGGAAAGGGTGTTCATAAATCTGAGAGGCTGAGTCAGTTTCCTGGATGGTAAATGATTGATTAGCTGATGCTAAGCAGTTTTTTTTTCTTTTTACCATCCTGTAATCCCTTTATCTGGGGTGGAATTGGGACAACTGAATGGAGCTGAACATATACTGGCCGGGTGCCCTTCCTGACTCCCAACTTGGAGTTCGCAGCAGATATTTTTTCTTTGCATCCTGATAGAGAAACATCTGCTGCTGCCTAGGATTGAACTCTCAACCTTCCAAGTGGGAGGTGAGCATTTTCACCTGTAGGCCACCATGCTGCTCCCGTTGATGGCAAGCATAGATTGATTGAAATTCTTTGTAACTTCTGTGTAGAGTTTCAAACAGATCTGTACAATGCACCTGGAGATCTCAGGTACTTTTAAAGCTGCATTTAGAAGATTTGGAAGAAATATAAGTTGAAAATCTGAAATTGTTCTATAACAGGTCTGTGTTAGCACAAACTCCACTCCCCCCCTTAGATAAACTTCAAATATTTGTACTTATAAACTTTCCTGGCTTTAAATTAATTTGAAACTATGATAACAGGAAGAACAGGTATCACCCAGAAGACTTTTGGTTATTAAGAAGATGAATATTATCTAACATCTGCCCCATGGGCCCCCTATAGTAATTACTCAAAATCCTTTTTTGGAATCACCCACTCCATTTAATTATAGATGTAATCTAGTTTTTCTAGATCTTGCGGTGTAGATTTTTCATGCTACCGGATGATGTTGTGCTAAGTGATAATGATACTTAAAGCCCCATTTGTCTGTATACACAGCAGTGTGTGTTTCGAGTTTACCACCGGTTCAGTGGGCGTGGCTTGGTGGATGCACTTTGCATGCACACACTTTGCGCGTGCGTGTGCCAAACATGCACTTTGCACAGGCGCCAGAGGCTTTCCAATGCACCCCTTGCAAGCCTACACTCTCCCTGTTGCTTCAGCAGCTGACGCGCGACAATCCGCTGTGCCACGCAAAGCAGCTACGCTCCAAAAGCAGGGAATAACGGTCAGTATGGGAGCCCAGGCTGGCGGGTGGGTCCAACAGCAGCTCCTCAGGAAAACTGGTTTGGTCTCCGCTGATCTTCGGCGCTACCAGTTCACAAGAACCGGGCCGAACCAGTAGAATACCACCATGGATATAGAGTATGAGGGTTAAAATTCAGTAGAGGTATGTGCAGTCCTTGGTTCTGATGGCAGCTGTAATCAATTTCCATCATTAATCATTGCAGTCATAAGGCATGATGTCACCTGACTGCATTGCTTAGTCATGGCAATCCCAGCAGTTCCCAGGTTTTGATCCAAGTGAGGGTGCTGTGGAGTGTTATGCTCCCCCCCTCCAAGGCAAGACTTCTCCAGGTGTTGACCCAACACCCCCCAAAAACAGGTGCTCAGAAAGCATCCCGTTGCACAGGTTCTGATTCCAAGCTCAGCATAGCAAGAGTCACTAGGTAACTGAATCCAGGAAAGCAGGCCAGGGTTCAAATAGGCCAGGATATATGGCATAAACACACAAGGCACAGAACTGAGCAGGTTGCTGCAGCAACACAAGTCCTCAGAAGGGGGTTAAGTAGGCAATGTGGTACAGCCCTTCATGAAAGGTGAGGTTGCCTCCTCATGAGTAACCTAGTTGACTGGCATTGTGCCTGTCTCCTCTGCTCTACCTGTCCTTGGATCAGGAGGAGGTGGAGGTATGCATTTCACCTCCTCCTCATTACTAACAGGTGGCAACTGCTCCCTGTCCTCACCTGGAGCCTGGCCAACTTGCTGCAGCTGTGGATTTGCCTCCTTCACCCTCAGCCAGTCTTGTGGCTCTTCTGATCGACCCAGCTGAGGCTGCTCCATCGGGGCTAGCATGCTCTGAGCCCCGATCCTGACCAACACTTTCCTCTGCAGACTCAAACTCACCCTCCTCCTCTGAACTTGCTTCTGGAGAAGGGCCTGAGGGAGGAGTCATGACAGTAAGGGAAGAGGCACTAAAGCAGCATCCTGAGCAAACCGTCTGATGGGCAAGAGCTGTGGCAGTACAGGACGCCCCTGGGGGCTCTTTGGGAGAAAAAGCAGCGGGAGCAGGAACGAATTGTGATCTCACTAGCTTCCCCTTTGACTTTGCTTGTTGGAAGCCAGCGGGGAAAGTTACAAATGGTAATCCTGTGACTGTGGGATGCTGCAACCATCATCATTGTGAACTGATTGCCATGTGCCCAGGTTGTGATAACAACAACTGACTGCAGGGACAGTGTGATGGCCACAACTTTGAAGAGCGGCTGTAAATCTCATTCAGGGCTGTTGTAACTTTCAACAGTCCCTAAGCAAGTACTTGTAACCTGAGGAGTATCTGTATGTAGCCTCTCTAAAGATATTTGAAGATTTAATTATTTTAAGTCAAAAATCAGTCTGAACACATTTAACTGGGTATTAAAGGATTGGAAGTAAATGTGAGTGAGAATAAATGGATTATGTAGTAAATATTTCACTTCTGAGCAAGGAATAAGAAAACAAAATGTCATGTCCCTTTAGTTTAATATGAATAGGTGTGATATTTGTGTATGCAGTGATGCTGCCTCTTTGGCTGTGAATGTAAATGACTTGAAGCAAGTGTTACATAGATTGCATGATACAATGAGAGGCATGGGCCTGAAAATAAATGCATTAAAGAACAAAGATACTGTAATGGGACAGGAAAAATGAAATAAAACATTGCAAATTAGACAAAGTAGTATATCTGTATACTTTGGTAGAATGTTTATACAAAAGGAAAAATGGATGGAGATATTTTAAGATGTGTAAATGTGGGTAGACAAGATAGTGGGTAGTATGTCTATTCAAAGAATGTCAACAGAAGCAAAAATGGTTCACTTATATGGAAATGAGAATTGCACATGTTAAAACATAAATGTAAGATGGAAGTAGTGGGGGAAAAGTGTGCAACTAGAAAAGAGGGAGAAGAATAAATGGCTGCTTGAGTGCCAAAATTGAATTTAGAACTGAGTGACAAGTATGAAAGAAGTACACTGAAATGGTTTGATTATATAAAGCGATTGACTGAGGAACACATTGCAGAACAACTATATGGAGGAAGATTGGACAGGTCAAGAGGAAGGGGAAGATCAAAAATGTGGTTGGATGATGAGATTCTGAAAAAGAGGTAAAAAATTTGAAGAACAAAAGGCAAGGTGAGATGTGGAGGATGGATATCATGGAAACAAGGATGGTTTGCAAAAATAGAAAGGTACGGATAAATATGTGAATGGTATTGAATTTAGCTAATTTTCTTTTGTAAAAAATGCCATTCCTCAGTTTCTCAGGTCAAGTTTTTTTTTACTGCTTTTCTGTGTTTTGCATAATATTGCTTATTCAAAAGAAATATTGCATGATGATTAGGTATTCATGTCCAATATTAAAAAAGGTACAATTTCTTTAGATTTTTTTCTTTCAAGCCTTTAGATGTCAAGCACTGTGAGTCTAATTAGGAATTAAATCCACAATTTCCCCCTAGCCCATTAATATAGAAGACATATCTTTATTTTGTATATCTTTCCTTTGAAACATACCTTCATGTAAAACCATGATTATTCACACACAATTCAGTTGATGCATACTATACTAGAAATCTGAAGTTACTAGCTTGTTTAGACACACATGCACACACTCACTGCTTCCTGAAAGGAGAGATTAACTTAATTGCATCTTTCCTTCTTGGTTGCCTGGAGGTGACCACTTCTTCAAATAACTAGCTTAAAAGAGCTGTGGTGGCACATTGGTCAAAATGCAGTAGTGCAGGCGAACTCTGAATTTCCACTGCCAGGAGTTCGATCCTGACTGTTCAAGATTGACTCAGCCTTTCATCCTTCCAAGGTTGGTAAATTGAGGACCCAGATTGTTGGGGGCAATATGCTGATTCTGTAAACCACTGAGAGTGCTGTAAAGCAATATGAAGTGGTACATCTAAGTGCTGTTGCTATGATCAGTTACTTCCAAAGCTAAAGATTTCTGGCCCTTTTTCCTGTTTTCTATTTCTTCTTTTTTTTTTCTTACTTTACATTTTTGCATCATTTCCCCAGAATGTGCTGCAAAATTCATGTAGAGTAATGCTTTATTTCTGGATATTTTCAGGCAGTGAGATCTGACCGCTTGCTGTTTGCCTCTATCTTTGCAGCTTCTGACTACACTGATATTCTGAGCATTAGTGAAGAGGAACACAGGCTGAAGGCTCTGAATGAGTATCTCAGCACCCGTAGTTATATCCAGGGCTTCACATTTTCACATGCAGATGTGGAAGTGTTCAGGCAGTTTTCGGGCCCACCTGTGGATCAGCATTTCCATGTTGTTCGTTGGTTCAGGCACATAGAAGCAATCTATGATGGCAGCTTTGAAAAACATATCTCTTGTAAACTCCAGACAAGTAAGTAACCATAGGGAGTTAATGACTTGCTATTTGCTTATCGCTTTTGTTTAAAGCATCTGTTAAGAATCATCTGGTCACTTTATATGAGGATTTGCATTTAGTGGCCACAGGCAGCTGCAGCATGTTAACCAGCACAAATATGTAGGAATGTACATGTATGTGTGTATATGTATGTATGTATATGTATGTATATTCTCTCATTTTCTTTAGAAAGTCATGGACAGAGTTTGCCTGATTAACTTTGGCTGAATCTGGATATGGGCTGAGTCCTTCTCACTTTCTTAATCATCATCTGACATAAAGAAAATCAGTTGATTACATTCATTGTTTCCCATGACTTGCTTCCTCATATTTTAAAGGAGAGAAAACACATTGGATCTACCAATATAGCACAGCTTTTCGCTGTTTACTCTTAGGAAAAGGCAGGAAGGAGAAACAGTAGGAAGGCCCACAATATGTGTTGATGTTTTAGCCTTGACACTGCCAAACTATAACCAATAAAGGAGAATATTTGTAGCTCAGGGTTGAAATGAGGGGGCCTTGGTGCTCTCTGAGCTTCCCTGTTGCAGACATTTCATTACCCTAACTAGTCTACCACTGAAGATGTTACCTTGTTAGGGTAATGAAATGTCTGCAAAAAAACAACATCAAGCAGGCTCAGAGAGTACCAAGGACCGCTCAAACTTATTACTGTTGTGATTAGCAAAAGATAACATCAACAGCAGATTTAAGCTTTTCAAATAGAACTGGGAATGGAGATACATACATACATACTTGCTTTCATTTATAAAGACAGAAGGAAAAAGAAAATCAAAACGGACATAAAACAAGAAAACACAAAAGTATATTACATTAGTTTAAAAACATGGATTACATTCATATTTTGCTTTCATTCAGTGCTTCCTATTTCTCCCAAATTATCAATCCTATGAGGTAAACACACAAAAACATACAACTATTTTAAACACAGCTCTAAATCCTGACCACACAGAATAATGTTGATTAGTGTTTCTATTACATTAGTAGAAAACCAGTTCATAAACCAAAAGCAAACACATGACAATGCAAGATTGTTAATCTGGGGTTCCACTGTGCTTTCATATTGAGGAAAAGTAGTTTTATCATATTGTTGCCCTTACAAACCTTCTCCACTGACAGTCATAATTTCTGATGTATTAAGACTCCCAAATTGTTGATAATCATAGTGCCTATTGAATCCTTAGTGCTCTCTGAACTTGGTTGTTTTCTTGCAGACTTTTCCTTACCCAAACTAGGTAACATCATCAATGCATATTCCCTTCTTTAAATGATATTGATCTTTATAAAACAACAGGAACAAATTTGGTGTTGTTTAAGCCAAAATGGAGCTGGAGTGGGACAAACCGATATTATATGAATGAGTACCTTAAATGCAGGAAGTGCAGCAAAAATATTGCTAAAAATAGAGCCAAACCCTGCCATGCTGTGAAAGGATTTATATATGTTCTATTTACAAATACTAATGAAATGTGATGTGAGCCCCAATATTGACTTTAGTTTTCACATTTAGAGTTTTGCCGGATTGAAATTCCTTTTATAGATGCTGCTAAAGTTGTTCCAGGGTAACATAATCCAAAACACATTCTAAGGGCTCTTCATATTGTTCTCAGAGGTTATATGTACAAGAAAGGGAAGAGTTTGTCATAAGCTATGATTATGTCAGAGATTTTTCTCAGGATAGATGTGTAAGAATTTTATTAGATGTCTGTAATTAATGTTCCTGTTTCTCTCAAGAAGCTGCAGATCAAAGCCTAATTATGATTTCATTACTCAAGCAAATGTTCCATGTTTGAGTTTAAAAAATGTCCAGTTTTAGAATGCAAGCCAAGGCAAGCTGGCATGACTATAAAACATTGATATAAAACATTTCTGCTGATTATGTTGATCAAGAATTTGTACTTCATCAATAAGTACCTTGATAAAGGCGTCCTGAAACATTTTCAGTGCTGTGATTTTTTTTCTCTGGGAGATATATAGGACGAGTCAGACATTTCAAAACACAGAAATCCCTGCAGAGGTTAATTGTATCAGGAATGTTCGTTAAACATTTGTTTTCTGTAGCTTGAGATCTGTGTAGCAATGTGGCCACCTTGGCAGGGCACAGGGGGCCTTTGACTTATTTCTCCCAAGTGTAACAACCATCTGTGCCATCTATTGATGCACTTCAGGATATGGGGTTTTTGGAAGTAATTTGGTATAGGATGGAGAGATGCTGTTTAAAGAAGTACAGAAAACAAAATGAAGCACCCGTCTCAGAACATTCCTATATTATTGGCAGGATCTAGATTACCATTTTATATTTTAGTTTGCACTGCCTTATTTCTATCTGTCTTTATACTCATGTACTTTATTGGTGGCACCCATTTTTTGTCTCTTAAGACCAGAAGTTTTATTAAGGGAGGGGTCTGTATCTGAATGTCTGAGCATACTTTGCATGCTGTGGAGTCTAGGAACAATTTAAGCTTGTAACCATGGAGAGCCATGATTATTACCAACATATTGATTGTGCTAGATGGATCAATGATCTTATTCAACATTAAGAGTGTGTAAATCACCCATATGCAGCTCAGATTTGCTGTATGATTTAAAGACTCAATTTGATTAGAATTAATGGTGTGTTATGGTCCATTAAACCTTCACATTGATTCAGAGTTAGTAGTTTCAATTCAATACATTGACTTCAGTATTGCCACCAACCTTTAAACTAAAGCTTTGCACAGGCCTGTTAAAAACAAAGCACTTTGTCAAGAGTGAAAATTTGTGTGAGAAAAAAATTGTATGTGTTTTTTATTTGAATTCATTATAAAGTGACTGTAGGGAAAATGCAAGTGAACCTCCAGTTTGATTTCTAATGAATTAAACATGTATCTGCTGTTTTTCAGCTTAAAGAAAATATAACATTCCTTAATCAAAAACTGTAACTTAGTAGAAACAAATAATCAAGATAGAAAAATACTGTAATTATATGAGAAGCAGGCGAACAGTTTTATACAAGGCTTCATTAAATGAAGAAGCTACTTTAAAAAGTAGTAGAATTTGAGAGCTCCCTTATGCATTTATAAATTCATAGATGTTTCAAATTACAATCCTGCTTTTTATCTTGCATAATTCAGTGTAACAATAATATCAGAAAATCCTGAAAGGAACATACTGTGTTTTCCTGAAAATAAGGCCCTGTCTTATATATATTTTTGGCCACAAAAAAAGGTATCAGGTCTTATTTTGGGGGGATGTCATCCACTGACTAACCTCACTTGTGTGTGTCATCCCCGGCTTCCTTTTCACTGTCAGAAGTCTTCAGGAACTTCTTCGGCAAGGCAGCCAATAACAGTTCCTGTTTTTTAAATTTTTTTAAAGTATTTCAGGGAAAAATTCTTATAAATAGAATTTATAACAGACATAGGAAGTCATAGACATAGGAAGTCTGTTCCAAAATCAATTTAGAGGTTCCCTAATTACATTTTTGGAGACAGAAAAACAATTGTTATAATCTCATGCACATCACCAGCAAATGATGTTTTGTAATGTAGCTTCTTATGTTTTTGCTTATAGTGAGAGATGTGGAAGGGAGGGAAATCTGACATATGGAAAAGAAAAGCAGAAATAAACAGGCCTCTGTATTCAGGATGAACAAGACATTGAGAGATGGAGATCATCAGATACAATTTTTTGCTGTAATGTGATCATAGAGATGGAGGAGGACATATGAAGAAGCATCTGTCTCTAGATAGGATGGGGTTTGTACTGTATTTCCTTTTGGTCTGTTTCTATTTCATGACTGAGACCTACCTGGCACTTCGTGACTGTACAGATTCACTTTTTCATATTTTTCTGTTATTCAATTTCAATTTCTATTCTAATTCTATTTCTTCTTTGGATCACTCAAGGACTTTTCAGCATTGTTTGCTGAAGTAGATGAGGATATATTTTGTCCCTTGTTTTTCTCCTAAATACTTTTCTCTCATTTCTCAGCTGTTAAAATATCAAGTAGAAAACTAAAACCCATTAATTCTGAAAAGGTTAGGGTTGTTTATTTAGGAGTTGTTGTTTATTTAATATAAATATCATGGAAGGTATTGGTTTTATCTACTATCAGTTTTAAGATATGTTTCACCTATTTGTGGATACAGTGCAGGAATTTATACTGGTATTGTTTTATTTTGGTTTTGGGAGAGTAGCATTATTTTAAAGCTTTGAATTTCTAGATTTACTTCTTTTTAATCTTGCGTTCAGCTCTTTAAGTGGGTTTCTGGTATTGATTACTGTATTTCAACATGATTTACATGTTTATAATTACTGAGGGAGGTCCAGTTTCATGTCCAGCTTCAGCCTCAGAAAAACTGAATAACTTTGGGTCTTTGTGCTGAGGTGAAAAAGTTGGTAGAGACAGTAAATACCATGTTTACTTTCTGGCTCTTGCAGGAAAGGTGGGATATAATCAGGGGTGGGATTCTACAGGTTCGCACCTATTCACTAGAACATTCTAGCGAATGTTAACATTCTAAGCAGTTCGGAGAACCGATTGTTGGAATAAATTACTAGCCTAATCCTGTAAGGAAGGCAGGAAGGAAACATTCTGGTGTTGCTTACAGAAACTGCCTCTCCATTAACCCTTATTACATTTTTGGCAGGACTAGACTTCCTGTCTCAGGAACTTCTCTGGAGTTTTTTTCACTCCTTTGCTGGTACTTTGCTTGTGTGGAGTGACCATTCAAAGTTACAATGGCACTGGAAAAAGTGACAGGACCATTTTTCACACTTATGACTGTTGCAGCATCCCCACAGTCATGAGAGGCCAGGGGAGGAGATACATGCCTCGATGTGAGTGATGTTGAGTTGGCCACACCCAGCTAGTCACATGACCACCAAGCCATGCCCACCAACAATCAAGCCACGCCCACAGAACCGGTTGTTAAAAAAATTGAATCCCAGCCCTGGATATAATCCTTTTGTTTTAGTCATTTCATTTTTGCCTTTAATTTTAAAGAAAGATTGTGTGTAAATTGAAAAATAAACATTTACATAAATTATAATTTGTTCCCTGACATGTAGAATAATATCATTTTTCTAATTTCTTAGGATAATTCTTTTTGCAGACAACACCATGCTCAAGAAACCATAATTTCTGATAGCAGTTAAATCCCAAAATTTTAGTACACATTCAAGATTACATTAGTATCTTTAATATTTAAAGATTTTACCATAAATCTGCTAGCATCCATTAATACACTTTTCCCCAAATATACAAAATGATGACATGATCCTGTCATGTAGGTTGGTGAGCCCTCAAATTTTTTATACCTCCAGCATAGAATATCTGATGTCCATCCTTTCAAATACATTCTTTGGGGAGTCCGCTACATGAACATGCATGTTTTTTCAAATGAACCAACCTTAATATCAGTTTTGTGAATGTTAAGACATCTTAACATTTGTAAAAACAGGAATCCATTGAGGGGGTTTTATTGCAAACTGGGTCTCTATTCAAAACAATTATTGTGACATTTTTTTCAGCATCTCTTTTGAAATGTCCAATGACTTTCAGTTCCTTGAAAGTTTTCTTCTAACACTATTTTCTGATGACACTGTTGCTTGATCATTCATCTGAAATTATAAATTCCTTTGCAGGTAAAAACAAACGTACTCAACCTCACTGGACGCCACCCCAAGGGACAGCTCAACCCAAACTCTGCCTATACAACAGTCTTACTCGAAATAAGGTGAACTTGTTTTCCTTTCTTTCATCTCTGGATAACATATTCCTCACATCATTTTAGTTTTCTAGGCTTGAAAATCATTGTTAAAACAGCAATACCCTGAGATTGCTGTGGAATCAGTAGTGTTACTTTGATTCAAAGTTGTTGTTTTCAAGCTTAATAAATTCAGCAGTTTTCATTCATTGCCATGTGTGCTATTTTGTTGTAGGATGTGTTTCAACCCCAAAATGGCAACCAAGTCAAATGGTATTGCTGCGGCCCAACAGTGTATGATGCTTCCCATATGGGGCACGCAAGGTAAAGTAGGATTTTTTTTGGTTATAGCTGAATAAATAGGTTGTGTATGACATTATTCATTTTGTAGTCTTACTTTCAATCTGCTTTATTTCTTTATTTGTTGAAAGGTATGCAAAAAAATTAATCCTTTTTATTTGTACATTTCTTCCCGGTAATATATGATTGTAAGAAAGCTGTTTTATGTATTATTTTCACTAACACATACATTTCTGTATACTTGCTTGGAAATAGCACATATACAAAATTAACTTATTTTTAAAATTATTTTAGATCATATATTTCATTTGATATCCTGAGAAGAGTTTTAAAAGACTACTTCAAATACGATGTCTTCTATTGTATGAATATTACAGATATAGATGACAAGGTAAATGAAAATACCTTAATTCAATTAATTTCTGAAATGAGACTTCTTGCTAAGATTAATGTGATGGTTAACTGCATTTTAACAATATCTCTCACTAACTGAAAGTTTATTCTTATGATAGACAGCTCCATGAATACATACAGTAGCTCTAAAAAGATAATATAAACAAGTGTCTACATGAAGAAGCTTTCTATTTGATCATCAAAAGGTGACAGTGGTAATGAAAATGTGTATGTTCAGCTGCGATGATTCTGTCTTCATGTATAAACTTGCTTCTTAGGCATACTTTATTTTTTGTTTTAGATCATAAAAAGAGCAAGGCAAAACTACCTCTTTGAGCAATACATGGAGCAGAGGCCATCAGCAACGCAGCTGCTTGAAAATGTTAAATTAGCTTCCATGGTAAGCTCATGGCCTGTCTTCTCTCTCCCTTTCCTCTAGTGCGAAAAAGAATGGGACAATGGGCGAGTGAGAATCTTCATCCAAAGAGTAAATTCCTAGGAGATGTTGCTGGAGTAAATTGGACCAATGATTAGCTGAGAGGAGCTTAGTGTGAGTTATAAACCAGTGTAGGATTTAACCAAACCAGTGGCCTGAGTTTGGGCTTGTTCCAAATTACTAGAGTGAAACAAAGGTGCAGACTGAAGTGACTGGCATATGTCAGAATGACAAGCCAGCTAATTTTGCTGAAAACAAGAAAAAATAAGTGGGTTTAGGATTAGGTAATGAGTTCCATTGGGCTTATGTTCAATCATTTCAGACTGAAACTTTCTCCTAGCTAGTGTCAAATCATTATTAAACATTCAAATTGCTTTCTTTTCTTAGGTGAAATTCAGTCCAATAGGCTGTCATTTAGTTCTTGTAGTTCTTGTAAATTAACTATTTACAAGTTAATATACTTATTTAAAAAAGAAATAATTTACCATAAATAAACTTTTTGTGTGATTTGATTTGAAAAGTCTTCTAGTCATTTATTTATTCATTGTAGAGACAGACTGTTTAGCTGGCAATTGAAGAAGCAAGAAAGATGGGGAAACAGCCTATGGTTCTCCACCTGGTATTCTAACAGGACTAAGTGATTGGTTTCGATTCTGCCTTGCAAGGACTAGCATCAGTGACCCAAGATAAAGCCCAGAAGCCAGACTCCAGGGTCATGAGAAAGCAATGAGAGATTCTCATGAGAGGGATTTCTTAGAACACCTATTCAGATACTTGTTTATTCCATTTTACTCCTTTTTCTTTTCCTGATCTTTCCTTTCACACCCTTTAATTCTTTGAGGATTTCATCCTTCCTGCTGTAAGTGATCCTTCAGAGCCTGCAAAATACTTATGCCTGAGAAGTACCAAGGCTTTGCTGTTCAGTGCTTCCATCATCACCTTCTCTCCTTGCTAACATGCCCTATTAAGAGTTACAGAGTTTTTGGATTAGAAGGGAAAACCCTAGACATTTGCATAAGTAGTACCTAAGTCCTTCAATTATGTGTTTTTCCATGATCCCGTAACATCCTACAAAAAGTTATACCTGTTTTAAGTAGCTACTGACACATGCTACAGAGCATACTCACAGGTCCCAAAGCATCATTTCCACTTGGAATACAAATCACTGCATAGACCTGTTCCTTATAGCCAGATTCTAATCTGTTCTTACCTCTCAGTGCTCCCGAGCCAGTTTGAAAACACCTCTTTTTATCCAGTGTTTGATTTCAGCTCCCTTTTCCTTACCTTGAGGTTGATTTGTGCTGTCACCCTCTCCTCTGCTGCCAATCAAATGTAAATCTCTGCATTTGTTGGCCTTCAGCTCCTCCCTTAATAAGTGTCATAAACATTGCAAAACCATTTTCGAAAGGGGTTTGGAAATTCAGTAAATGATGAAATGGAAAATGTGCAAATATTCACAATTGGTATGCTTGATTTGGAAGTTCTACTTCTGTAGTGTAATTGCTTAATGAAGAACTTCAGAGAACTCAGAAACTGACAGGCATACTCTTCTGTAACATTTTAGTTGATCTTTTTTGTGTGTGTTGAATTTATGTTTACCAACAAAGAAATAAATGAAAGAAATATTTTTCAACACAAAAATAGTTGGTCGCAAAAGCAACTGCCTGCAAAGGTTCCTGGATTGGGGTTAAAAGGTGAAAGCGGAAGCAGACTGGTCTCACTGAGGAAAAAACACTTATTTTAGTTGGTCCTTCATAGGGATGACCCAATTAATAATTTATGTGATGTATGTTTATATATATGTATGTATAATTTATGTGGTGTATGTATGTATGTATGTATGTATGTATGTATGTATGTATGTATGTATGTATGTATGTATGTATTTTCCTACATTGGCCAGCCTGGCTGTGATTGCTATTATAATATGATGTTACTGAGAAATTCCACTTTCTTCTAAAATTCAAATAATTTTCTTACTTAAAGCATGATTGGTTACATAATAGTTTTATTTTTAGCATTTTACCCTTATAACTAATGGATAGGATTAGAGAGGTAGTCACAGTCTCTTGGAGGAGAGAGGTTGAATGCTGGACAAGAACAATGGGGGAGACCACAACCAAAAGGGAGCAGGACCTCTCTTCTTCATTTTACATATCCATGTTGCTTGTTTGCATGCCCGCGTGCACACACCCACACACCCACACCCACAAACACAATCACACACACACATGCACACATGGGGGGGAGAGAGAGAATGAGAACGTAAGGAGGCTTTTAATAGCTACTTCTTTTTTTAAAACAAACTTTATTGATTACAAAACCAAAATATCAAACAACACAACACACAGAAGAAGAAAGAAAAGAAATAGAAAAAAAGAAAATGATTAAAAAACTAACAGTTCTACTATCAACAGTCTATGGTTCCTTGTTTGTTGTCATTATTGGTGATACATTTACAAATACATTTTATTGTGAATATATAATTATGATTTACATTTTACGTTATTTACTAATATATTTTCTATTTTTGTTTTATCCAGTCATACCAGCATTCCCAACTTCTATAATATTCTGATGTTTCTTTTTCCTTAAGTGCTAAGGAAAGCTCTGCACAGGCTGTTATCTTCTGTATAACTATCTCCTCTGTTGGAATATCTGCTTGTTTCCAACACTGGCAGTATTATTATTTGACATTTTAGGAATTTGTCTATTAAATACTCCATAGGAAGAATTCTGGTTTTAATTCAATTTGCTCGCCGTTATTTCCTCTAACCACTTTTTTATTCTATGCCAGTATCTTTGGCTTCAGTGCAGGACCACCACAGTCTGGAAAAATGTTCCCCGTTTCTTTTTACATTTCCAGCAATTCGGATTTCATGTTAGGAGACATTTTCGCTATTCTCAGGGATGAGAGATGCCATCTATAAAACACTTTATAGGCATTTTCTTTATAGGCTGTGACCTTGTAATTTTATTTCTTGTCCAACCTTTTCCATTCTAATAATATAATGCTATGTCTATGTTTCTGCTCCAAGATCATGTTGCTTTGACTACTTTTCTTTCTAATTCCGTCTCTAGTAAATGATTATTAAAATTAGTTATTTTTTTATCTGGATGTAATAAAATTTTATCTATTGGTTGTGCCTTAGTATAAATTCCAAAATTTTTCTTGTCCTGGCTATATCTATTTTAATTTGTAGTAAGCCCACTGGTTACTTGTAGCCCCTGTTCTTGGGAGTCTTGCCATGTTTTAAGTTCCTGTGCATCAAGAAGGTCTTTGTATTTTATCATTTTATTAAGATCTAGACGATTTGATGTATCATCGCCTCCATCTTTGAGATCCAAAATTGGGATTTTTAAATAATGTGTTTTTTTTTAAATTTTGTTCCAATAGCCAATAAGGAATCTCTAATTATAGTCTGTGGAAATACTTCTGCTTAATTTTCCCATGTCCCATAAAAATGTGTGCCATCCCTCGGTAGATCATGGCCCTAAAAATAAGATCCTTTTATTCGACAGATTTACCCACTCTTTCAACCAGAGTAAGGAGGCTGCACTATAGTATAATTCCCAATTTTAATAGCTACTTCTACATCTCTTTTTTCCATGCTCATGATTATTTGTGCTCCGATAGAAATATTCACCTGGTTTTGTTTATGTTTTCCATCCATGTTTCTTAATTCAGCTTTTTTCAGCAAAGCTGGAAGAAACTTCTGATCCTGATAAGAAACAGATGCTGGAAAGGATGCAAAAGTCAGTGAGAGCTGCTCTGGAACCACTAGAGAATGGCCTTCAAAAGAAGCTCTCTGAGGGAGAAGTCAATAAATATGCTGAGGTTGGTACACTTTTTTGAAACAGGGTTGAGAGTCATTTCACACATTTCACCACACACAAAACACACACAGACATCATACATATACACACATTCTCGTCACTCATTCATTTCCCTGAAACCCTCATTCAAGGTTCCCCTGAAGTGTCTTTCCCATGAATCTTGAAGAGCATTTGAGCATGGGCCCCTGGGAAATTTGTAAGAATTGTGGAAATTGTGTATTATCATGAACAGCTTGTGTTAAATAACATTTTTCTTATTTGCTTTATACTCCCGCTTCAAGCGATAGTAGTCCTCTGGTGGATATTTAGAGCAGGTAAACCCAATTAATTTGGTTCCTGAGATGAATAACATTTATTTTTCAGACTTTGTTGCAAGAAGCAAAAGATACACTCTCTGAGTGGCTGGACACTAAGTTGGGTAGCCAAGTGACTGACAATTCTATATTTTCCAAACTTCCCAAATTTTGGGAAGAAGAATATCATAAAGATATGGCAGCTCTCAATGTAAGTAGACATCCTTATTCAAGCACAAAACTTAAAAAGATACATCTGAATGGTATTGCTCATGCTTTACTGTTTCAAATTTCTTCTTCTTTTCAAGACTAGAAAGGAAATGTGTCATATATGTAGTTAAAAGCTTCAATTTAGGAAATGATTTCGAATATTAAAATGATAAACTGAGATCTTTAGGCAAAATCCTCAGAAAGTCTGTTTGTAGCACTATGTTCTATTTGTTCCCATCTAGAAAATCAGAATTATAATTAGATCTATATCAAGAGTCATTTGTGTTTCATCAACAGTTGCAGCAATGTTAGTTTCTATTTTACCTTGAAGGATATTTTTCAGGTTTAGCTTTAGGTAGTTAACTATTGCTTGGTTTCACTAAGCAGAATTATAGCCCAAGAATAGTAGGTCTGTAGAGATCAGTTCCTATCGGTTTTTAAGTTTGGTTTAAGTTAGATTTCCCTACCAAGTTTTATTATTTTACTATATAATTTTAATTGTAAAGTGCAATATATTTGGAGATCTTGGTGAGATATGGAAAGAGAAAACGTTTGGTTTCTCTCCCCCGCCCCCCAGGTATTATCTCCAGATGTTTTAACTCGTGTAAGTGAATATGTACCAGAAATTGTGGACTTTGTTCAGAAGATTGTAGACAATGGATATGGGTGAGTATAACTTGATGTTTTCCCACTGATCCCTGTAATATGCTGAAAGTGCTGAGAGTAATAGTTTGAGTATCTGATAAGTAATTCACTGGTTTCCCTTTAAAGGAATATTTCCAATGTCCTTTTTATCTAAGATAGTCTAACTTTACACTACATTATACAGCAAAGAATTACAATAAAGGTTCTTTGGCTATTTTATAAGTGCTCATGAATTAATCCTTATCCAGTTTTCCCAGCCTGATGCTTCCAGATCAGTGTCTATAGAGATTCTCAATCATCCAGGTTATGATTGTCCCACAAGTTCTTTTCAGAAGGCAACTAGACTTTCTTGGTTCTTTTCTTGAAAAACATTTTGCTTCTTATCAAAGACTCTTCTTCAGTTCTGACTGATCGGTGGGGAATGGAAGTATTTATATTCTTTGCAGTCATCTGAAACTCAGTGTTCCGCTCCTGAGAGTTGTTGAAGCCATTTGGAGCTTTATCTGTACCCTCAGGGTCACCCAAATCAGTACAAATGGGTGTGGAACCTGTTTCGGGACTGCTAAAAGACAGTCTACATTTATTGGCACTCTGATTCCTCTTGGATTAAAAGCAAAACGTTTTTCAAGGAAAAAATAAAAAGCAGGAAATTCCAGCTGCATTTTGAAAAGCATGTTTCACATGAGCTGAGCTACAATAGCAAACATCAACCCCCTGCATAGCCTAACTTTCTTGAATTCTGTATAAAAATCAGCCATGCAAAAGTGTTGAAGAATGTTTTTTACATTAAACAGCATGAACCTTCCTGTTTACTGAAACTATAGTTTTACCTTCTAGTTATGTATCCAATGGATCTGTTTATTTTGATACACTAAAATTCGATGCATCTGAGAAACACACCTATGCAAAATTGGTCCCTGAAGCTGTCGGAGATCAAAAAGCATTACAGGAGGGCGAAGGTAATTTAACTTCATTAAATAAATTTCCAGAGACTATTTGGAGACAGTGATAAGGTTACTGATTCTTACCATTCCTCCTTCTGCTTCTCCTAGGCGACCTGAGTATCTCAGTGGATCGTTTAAATGAAAAGCGATCGCCAAATGATTTTGCTTTGTGGAAGTCCTCCAAGCCAGGAGAGCCTTCATGGGATTCTCCCTGGGGCAAGGTAAAGGATAGCTGAGATTGAGCAATTAGCTGTGTGAGCCGCAGACTCAGTTGCTCCCTTGGGAGAGGAGAAAGTTTTTGTTTTGTTTTTTAATTTCTACAATACCATTTCTGTAATGAGGCAAAGTAGGGAAATTTACTGTGTGCCCCTCCTTGTACATGATTTTCAGTTATATAGCAAAATCTTTGGATTTAGAGCACTATTATTGCCTACGCCACCCAGAGTCACTTGAAATAGTGAGATGGATGGCATTTAAATTTAATGAAATAGATGAAGTGTAATGAATATGCATTTTAATCCATATACAGTGGTATCTTGGTACTCAACTGCTTTGAAACTCATTGAATGTGGTATTCAATGCACTCTGACACTAAAATTTTGTCCTGGTACTCACCGTGTTTGGTACTCAATGCACAAGCTAAACCTTGTTGACTTGTGACTCACTACCTTATTCCTTATGGGGAAAATGTGTTTGGTAGTCATCATTTTGGGTACTAATTGCTCCTCTCAGAACCAATTAACAATGAATGTTGAGGTACCATTTAATTGTAATAAATAATAGTGCTTAACAACTACACCCATTATTAATTTTATAAATTCAGAAAATGCTGGTAGTCCATGACTTACAACCACAATTGGGCCCAAAATTTCTGTTGCTAAGTGAGACATTTGTTAAGTGAATTTTGCCCCATTTTATGATTTTCTTGCCACAATTGTTAAGTGAATCACTGCAGGTGTTAAATTAGTAACACATTTAAGTGAATCTGGCTTCCCCATTGACTTTGCTTGTCAGAAGGTTTCAAAAGGGGTTCATGTGAACTCGGGATATTGCAACCATCATAGGTATGAACCAGTTGCCAAATGCCTGCATTTTGATCACATGACCATGGGGATGCTGCAGTGGTTGTCAGTATGAAAAATCCCTTTTTTCAGTGATGTTGTAACTTCAAATGGTCATTAAATGAACTGTTGTAATTAAGGACTACCTGTATAGCTGTATAAGGTGCTAGCTCAGAAAGCACCTTAATAACATGTGGTGTGATGTTTACCTAATTAACACAGATCAGGTTCTCAGATTAAAATTGTCTAGTATTGCTGTGAAATAAGATACAGTTTAGAATATTTTTCCTCTGTGAACCAATAATTTTATAGATGAGATTTATTTGCTTACTTTTTTTTAAACAGTCTTCCCATCTGAACTGGTTATAACCTGAACCTTGAATCTTGAATCTTGTTATCTTTGGCCTCACAGCTGTCTTAGCAGACTTTTTCAGTTTTTACAGTTTTAGGTTGCAATTATATATTCTGTTCATCCTAATGTTTTTCTAAGCCATCAGCTGATTAGAGGCTTCAGAAATATTTCTCTGCTAATGTCTTTAATTCCTAAGCAAAAGGCAAATATGTCCAGTGGTTTGAAACAAGTTTTGAGCCCATCGTCATTCTGTACTTCTCCAGAATTCACTGACTGAGCTAAATCACTTAATGAATATGGTGCATGTTAGACTTTAGTATTAAATCATCAAGGATATTAATTTACATGATTACCGTATATACTCGCATATAAGCCGATCTCGCAATATTAAGCCTGACCCTTTAAAAAACTTGCCCCAAAATGGGATTTTTTGAAAAACTCGCATATTAAGACCCCATACTGTTAGAACGCTTTTTTTTTCCCCAAATTTGGGGGTCAGCTTATACATGCGAGATAAATCTGGCCTGGCCTCGACTTCGCAACGATTGAGAGCTCAAGACCGCTCATCGCCTTCGCGGGCACCTTCGCGCGATGATGAGTTTGGCGTCTCATCGCCGCCGAAGCCGCTGCCCGGCGAAGGTGATGAGAGTCTTGGCATCCTACATCGCACGAAGTCGGCAGCGAACTTAGTTGCTGTTCTGGCGAGGGATGAGAGCCAAGACTCTGCATTCGCGCGAAGCCGCTGCCACAGGCGTTGAGAGTCTTGGCTCTCATTGCGCAAAGCCACTTGCCCGCGAAGGCGATGAGAGTCTTGGCTCTCACACGCGAATCGGGCAGCCAGATTATTCGCATTATAGCTGACCCCCAAATTTGGGGGAAAAAAAAAGCGTTCTAAAGTTGGCTTATATGCGAGTATATACGGTAAGTAGTTATCAACCTATGTTAATAGGGACGTCCCGGATGGCATATTGAATGTTCTGCAATGGCTGGATCCATTCTAGGAGACTCTATGGACATTCACGGAGGAGGTTTTGATCTTCGTTTCCCCCACCATGACAATGAGTTAGCACAATCTGAGGTAAGTGGTGTGAGGCACTAAACCAGTAATTCTCAACCTTCCCCTCCCCCACCGCCCTGACATCCTGTATATCCCTGTTAAAAAAAAAGCTGGGCCTGACCAGGCTGGAAACAAAAATACTTTTTCCAAGAAAATGTATATGTATGGAGAACTGTTAGCGTTCCAGCAACCCTCCATTCCATAACTCTGAAACAGACATATCTCAAAGGTACCTTTACTTGGATAATAATTGGCACATCTGTGGAATCCCGAAACTGAAAGTTCCGGGCTTCCTTGCAAAAGTCAAAAATACAAATCCATCCCTCCTTAGCTATCACCACATCACATGGTCCAATCACCATCCGTCTGAAAGTAAGATTCCCAATTCATTATGCGTCACACTCCGTGACCTTGAACCAGACAAAAGAATTGTATTTTGTCTAACTAGATATACTCAAATGAATTCCTCCCTCCCACTTTCTCAGGCTCAATTGTGGCAGCCTGGAACATCGATCTCAATTTGGCTTCCAAAGCTGACAAAAACGTATATACCACAATGGTTATAAAATGGGTCGGTCGTGTCACCAACCCTATTTTATGACCTTTTGGGTAGCAGTCATTAAGTGAATTCATGGCCATTAAGCACAGTTGTTAAGCGAACCAATGTTTTGGTATGGACACAATTTTTCTGAACATGGAATGAGTCTTGGTTTTCAGCAAAACCATCATAAAACATATGTCCATGAGTTACTGCAAATGGTCATAAATGTGATTCTATTGCCAAGGGGACAAAGTCTGTCATGTGACAGTGGAGAAGGTCCAACCATCAGAAGTTTGAATCTGGGTCATAAATTCCCTTTTTGGGATCAGTTGTAACTCTGAATGGTTGCTAAGTGCTGGTTTGTTTGTTTTTTTTACTGTTTCTTATATGTTTATATTATTATTAGTTACCTAGAATCATGGTATGTACAGTAAGTTGGGCAGCCATAATTTTCCAAAATAAATGTTAGTAACTAATCCTCATTTGTTATCATTAAAATGTTCTTTTATTGCTTCCAATCGGATTATAGTAGATATCACTCTTCTTTTTTTAAAGTTGCTGCAATCTAATGGGGGTTCATATTATAATACACTTCTTTGGTCTTGTTAATTTTGTAGGCATACTTTGACAATGATCACTGGGTGCGCTATTTTCTACACACTGGGCATTTGACAATTGCTGGCTGTAAAATGTCCAAATCTTTGAAAAACTTTATTACAATAAAAGATGCATTAAAACAGCATACAGGTAAGATCTATTAATTTAAAAACATTTCATTTTTGGTGGGTACAATGCTGCCAGTTGTTGCTTGGTTTATCTCCATTATCTAATTTGCATTTAAAAATTTTTCTTTTATTCTGTAATTAGTATTTTGGGTTTTTTTTTTTTTTTTAGAGTAGCTGTATATCGATAGCCTAAATGGCCTCTGCCAGCTATGATTCTCTCCTATGCAGTATTTTTCCATTTGTTTCTTTAAAACTCTCAACAGCACGGCAATTAAGGCTGGCTTTTCTTATGCATTCTTGGAAGGATACTCTAGACTATTCAAAGAACACCATGGAGTCTGCTATCCAGTATGAGAAATTCATAAGCGTAAGTTATTTTCCTGTCTTCTCATTGTTCTGTTGTGCAGATGTTGGAACATACTCCTGAAAAATTCCAGATCAAATTATCAAATGCCCAGTTCTTTTGTTCCTTTCTTCATGTGCAAGATTGTGGCACAAAATCATAAGGTAGGCCTACACACCTCAATCCACCAAACCTCGATCCGGCTACTATTCATATGTGGTAGTCATTCATAGGTTCATTAGTTTTGCTGTCCTTCAAAAACAACAAAGAGGGAGTAGTGACGCTGGGGGTCAGAATTTCAGAGGCCGTTACGCAGGCTCATAAATCACAAATAGAGTGGACCCAGTTCACAAGGGCATTAACATAAGCATCTACAGCAGGGGTGGTATTCTACCGGTTCAGCCCAGTTTGGATGAATCAGTAGCTCTAAGATCATCTGTGAATGATGCTCCAACGATCAGCTGCTGGGTCCGCCTGCCCGCCCTGGCTCTATACTGACCTTTATTTCCTGCATTTTCAACCGCAGCTGCTTTGCGCGACACCACTGCGGTTGAAAAAGCAGGAAAAAAGTGCTTTTTCAACCGTTGCGCACTTGCACACAGCGCTGCTCAGCTGTCCGGGCAGCTGAGCAGGTTGTAAATTGCACTCACGTGAGTGCAACTTGCATGACGCAGAGCAACAGAACCGGTAGTTATACCAGTCAGATCCCATCCCTGCGTGACACTGTACTTAATGACAGCAATCAGAAGTGCTGGGACTGCCACAGCTAAGTGGCACAGTTGCATGATGTTGTGCTTTGCAACCACATTGCTGAGCCATGGAAATTCTTTTAACAATTACTATTGTTAACCTACCTGTACTACTAGCAATGATTATGAAAAAAAGGACACTACATGTCATTACTTTCCCTAACCTCACCCTCATGCCAGTGTCATGAACGATAGGTAATGACAGCAATATTTTGTAGAAGCAACTCCGACTGATTAATTATTGGAAGAAACCAAGGAGAATCCTATCGACTTCCTTTTCCCTGCCATAGATTGAAAACCTGCTGGTTGCTACTTAACTTGCCAGGTTAATTCAAGTGACAATATCCTCCAAGATTAATCTGTATTATAGTGAAGAGATATTTCCTTAAAAGACTAATTAGAAATAAAAAAAAACTTGCAAAGGCCTGTTTTCTTAGTTCATTGTTAGCATGACACTATACAAAGCAAGATGAAGGTAGGGAAAGAAGTAAAACTCATTCAGATCATCTTTCTTTTTGGCAGGTTCTTAACTTTGATGAACTCAATAGTCTTTTTGCTAATGTGTTCCACTATGTTCTGCAAATACATTTGTCAGGACAACACACATACACACAGCCTGATAGCAGGTGATGAAATTCTGCTCTTCTTACTGGGGTGGTCCTGTTTTAAACCAAAAATGAGTATGGAAATAACTATCTGAACAGTATACTTTGTAACAAATTGTGGGTTCTTTCCTTTCCCTTTTTAGGAGTTCTTTTTAAATGTAAAGGATATCCTTCGGGCTCCTGCTGATGTGACAAGCCAGTATGAAAAATGGGAAAACCAGGAAATCGAATTGAATAAAAGGTGAGCTAACCGGTTTTCTTTTTCTCTTTATGAACAGATCTCTGTATATCTGTGTCAATGCCTGTTTTTCAAACTGGCATTTCCATTTAGAGCAGACAGAGTGCATTCCTTAAAGACTTCCTCCTTGAAACTTAATTACTTGTTAATTCACATACCAAACCAGGGCATTCATAGCACCAATCCCAGGTCCTTGCACATACCTTCTTTAACTGATTTTATCTTCTGTTTAGCGCTTGGCATAGATACCTACATGCCAGTGTATGTTTGTGCATTCCGCCGTCAGGTTTTTTTGGTTAAAGCATGCTACCATTTCATTATTTGTTATTGCCTAGAATGTAAAATAAGTGCTACCGTAAAATCCATAAGTAGGAAAATGAGGTAAGGTCCCTTTCATCTCCCTTTTCAAGAAAGCTGTTTTTCCTGATTAAAAAAAACTGGTTATGACCTTTAGATTTAAACATTATTTTTCATCTTCTGGCCCATTCTTTCCTTGATTTGATAAAAGAAACAAGGGAAGGCCATCCAAAGAAGTGAGAGAAGACCCTGGATCAGGGATCTCACGCATGCAACCAACTGGCCAGAATCGTCCAGATCATTTTCCTTTGACTGCAGTTTTCAAATACTTTGTGGTTGCTGAAGTCATCACAGTCCACCAAGGTCTGGTGGCTGTGCGCTACACAAGCTGAGCCACAGGAAGCATTACAAAGAGAAGAGTGACGTGGGAGCAGTGGCGCTATGATAGTTCATCTTGGCTGATTTTTAGGACAAGCAGAGCCTGATTGGCTGGGCTGTGCACTTGATGGCCTTTCATACCAAACAGGGCCACTCTGGGAACCGTTGTCCACCCTGATACTCTGGGCTGAAACTGCTTCTGAGGCTCTCTGGACACGGGCAGTGGAGAGGCATAGCTTCACTTGGGAGGAAGGGCTCGGAGGCAGAGCAAAGGGCTGGATGTTCATTTGGAGCTATATTTAAATTCTGAGCAGCTGATTGGTTCTTTTGTTGATTGGTTGTTCAAATGGTCTGGTTTCTTATATTCATATGCTGGATCTAGATCAATATGCTTGTTAATTGCTCCTTTGGTAGAAACAGTTGTTCAGCAGCAGCTGTGCTTTGCATAACATGGTACTTTTTATTGAATAAAATTAATAATTGTCATTTTTAAATATTTTTGTACTATAAGGTTGGATAAGCTTTAGGTGAGCAAACTAGGCTCATGCAGTCTTTGTATCAATTTGAGCTTGAGGCCCTGTCCTAGACCAGCAGATCCAAATTTAGGTAGAAGATCCACTCGTTCAAATGCCTCATTTTTCTTTCAGCAGGGCAAAAAATAATAATAATAATAACTTTGCTGTCATCTGGGTACTATCAGCATTCAGGGACTTCCTTTTTCCTTTCAGAATAAATTATTCTATGGTGATTAGTTGTTTTAGGGTCTGCTGCAAAAGCAGTGGCTTCCCCCCCACACACACACACATAAGCATGGTGAAAATTACAACCATTGGCCATTTGCCATAGTCTGCTAGAGGCACAAAACCAGTGTTAAAAGTAATTCAGATGCTGAATCCCCAAATTGACTATCAACTGTTTTTACTATGCAGGTGAAAGTTTTATATTTCATAGCTATTTTAGCCCCCCAAAGAGCAAAGTACATTGAAGCCTTACCTTGGATTCCTCAAACTCTGTTCCACTCTTGGCTGGCTTCCAGATTACTTTTTTTTTAATATTGGTCACAGATATTAAACTTGTTTTGGCCTCCAGAGTTGGACACGCATTCTCAAGAGGCATTCATTCTTTATCAGATAAAACTATCAGAAGTAGGATTGCACAATGCAGATTGAAACATTTTTGTTCAGAAACCCTCATTGTGCTCGGATATAATAACCATGGTTTACCATGATAGGAACAGTCATAGTCTTGCTCTCCAGATTTGTAAACTTCTTCCTTCTTTTCTCATGCTCTAATAAGACAGAAGGCTTCTTCTCCTGTTTTTGATTAACCCAACTGCTGCACATCCAAACCTGGAAAACTGTAACTAATTCAGAGGCCCCCAACCTTTTGAGCACCAAGGACCGGGTCTGTGGAGAGAGGTTTTTCCCTGGACCAGAGGGGGCATAGTTTTGCATGCTGCCTTCATCCCGTGGATGGGGCTTTGCTTGTTTGGTAGTCATGTTTCTGGCATGCCATGGACCAGTACCAGTCCATGGATCGGTGGTTGGGGACACCTGATCTAATCTATATCGCCAATGGAGACTATCCAGTTTCAAAACCTAGTATTTAAAGCCAGCTTCCTTTTATTTACCAGAATCAAGATCTATCTCAAATGTACAGTTCAGACAATATTCTAGCATGCAAAAAAAATCATGGGTTAGTGTTCGATCTAAGTTAATATTAGGTAATAAGGCTATCTTTCAGAAGTTTTTGTAATTTGGCTTATGACTCAAGAATGCTATACAGGTAATTCTCAGGTTATGACAGCAATTCAGAGTGGACTTGCCACAGCTAAATAACACAGTCATAAAGAGCAATGTCATGTGACTATAGTTCCAGCAATCTTGGTTGCCGTCTTTAAACAAGGACCATTCAGGTCATTAAGTGAGGATCTTGTGTGATTGTGACTTCCAACTTCCTGTCTGCTTCTCCATTAGCTTGGCTTGTGGGAAGCCATCTGGGAACATCAAAAATTGCTATCATGTGACTGATTTATTGAAACATCATAATCAATGCCCAGATTGTGAACCAGCGGGGGAAGAGGGACACTGCAACAATTAAAACTCAAGGACTGGTTGTAACTACCACTCATTTAGCACCATCATAAGTTTGAACAGTTGTTGAACTGGTGGTTGTTAAACAAGGACCATCTGTATCCATTGATATGGTAGGGCAGTTACATGCACTGTTGTAATATGTTATCTTTATTTTTACTAGGCTTTTTCATTTTTTCCATTCTGGCCCCTCATTGTAATTCCCCTGTTCTACCCATAATTTATACCTTAGGATTCTTCATAAATCTGTTTGTGCAGAGATGCCTCCTCTCCCTCAAACAATTCCTTTCAGAAACCAAAATAGATACAAACTCAAGATTACAATTACAAGGACTGACATTTCCAGGTGCTGCTAAAAAGTTTTTAATCCTTTCACATAAACATAAGAGGAGATCTAAATAAAGTAAAAATGCTATTTTGCACAAATCTTCAGTCATGTTTTGGTTTTTACAACAAAATTCTAAAAGTAACGTTCTGATAAAACTATATATCACAAATAAAAGTTAGTATTACAAGGCATAGTAACTCTACCATAGTGCAGCATTTCCATATGACATCAGTTGCTTTAATTCTAGGTGGGAAATGTTTTTCCTCCTGAGGAACCCAGTAAAACAACATAAGCTGTGTCTTACTATTCCATGAATAGTAAGACGCAGCTTGTGTTGTTTTACTAGGTTCCTCAGGAGGAAAAACATTTCCCACCTAGAATTAAAGCAACCGATTGCAACTTTTTGGCCTGGAATCATGCACTTTGCATTCCTATGTGCTCCTAGAATTAAAGCAAC
This sequence comes from Laticauda laticaudata, assembly GCA_004320025.1. Classification (NCBI taxonomy): domain Eukaryota; kingdom Metazoa; phylum Chordata; class Lepidosauria; order Squamata; family Elapidae; genus Laticauda; species Laticauda laticaudata. The sequence continues at coordinate 58,991 of BHFT01034625.1, read as the reverse complement.
ATGGAATCCACAGTTCTGCCTTCAAGGGCCTCCCATTCTGTGGAACTGGAATACCAAATGCCACATCCACCAGGAGCACATAGAAATGCAAAGTGCATGATTCCAGGCCAAAAAGTTGCAATATTCTAGTTTTCAAGGGAAGAAGCAGAGTTTGAGGGCAGCTCTGGTTGTCCCTTAAAAATTATCCTTTCACCCCAAAGGGGGGGGGAGGGAGGGACTCTGAAGATGTTGTTTCAGTGATGTTTCCATTGTCACTGCCATGCTCCATGCAACCTCCAAGCCGGAAGATTCGTTCCATTGCATTATATCCTTTGGCTCGCTCAATATCTTTAGAAATGTTGTACTTCGGCCTGATCCTTTCCAAGCTGGCTGCAGACAGCTTGCAAAGGATTTGCCTAACCCAGTGATTCCCAAACTTTTTCAGTCCACCGCCTCTTTGGTGCTACAACTCTCCTCAATGCCCCCACCAGGGGCCGGGAATTAAAAATTTTGTGGGCACATGGCTAATGAGGGTGTAGTTTGCTGGTCATGTGAACTGGGTGGGTGTGGTTTGGTGACTGGCAGACCAAATACAAGTGGTCCTCACTTAATGGCCAGTTGCTTAGCAAGTGTTCTAATTTATGACTGGCCTCCCCAGTACTACTTGACCTGTTTTTGGAATTTTGACAGCCATACACACACACACATATACACACACTCCCTTCTAACCCGAGTAGAATCGGCAAAGCATCTCTAATGTTTCTAAGATCTAAACATAGTTGAGTATGTGTGTGATAGAGTTCCCAATGTCAGCCCTCTGGATTCTTTCTCTCTTCCCCTCCCCATCTTTAAAAAAAACCCTTAAAGTCAGTGTTGACTCTTGGTGACCACTCCCTGCAGCTTTTTTTGGCAAAATTGCAAAATATGGAAATGGTTTGCCTTTGCCTCCTGCCTAGGGCTGAGAGTGACTGGCCCAAGATCACCCAGCTGCTTTGTGTCTCCTGGTTTCTAACTACACCAGACTGACTATCTTTGACCCTAACAAGCAAATGCTGAGAACCACAAAATATTGCTAGAGAAGATAAAGGCCTATTTAGTCAGGCTTCCAGTTTTTTTGGTAGCCAATTAGATATCTATGAAGATCTCAGGTTTAAGAAGGGCATGGATGTAATAACTTCCTCCATGTTATTTCATAAAAGTAGTAGTGAATGCAATGTTTGATCCTAAAGGCAGAATATAGATATTATATAATTTATTGTTTTTTCAAGTAATCTAGGTTGATAATAATCAGCATAATATAAGCAAGCTAATCCCACATTTAAGATATGCATTTGAAGAAATATTTGTGTTTGTTCAATGAATCTTCCATTTATTTGTATTGGATTATTCTAAGTACTAGGTATGAGAAAATAAGAAAATTATTTCTGTAAATTATCTCCACCCATACATAATTCTACATGCCTCCATTTCATACCATCACATTTTTTTCTAAACTAAATAGGCTCAAATATTTTAACATTTCCACATAGGGGAGCTGCTTAGCTTCTTGATAATACTAGTTTCTCCTTTCTGCATTCTCCAGTTTTTATAGTGTCCCTTTTGAGATTTTTGCAATCAAAACAGTCAGTCACAATATTTAAAAAAATGATTACATAATACATTTTTATAAGACATCACAGTATTGTCAGTTTTATTTATCTCCCTTTTCTAATGATCCTTTACAGGGAATTTATCTTTTTCACAGTTGCTTCAGACAAAGTTGATTTCCTTGACTTATCCATCATAGACTCAGGATCTCTTTCTTGATCAGATCCACTGATGTACAAAAGAAATTAGCTTTTTTAAAAAATGTAACGTGTAACATTCAATATTTTCTAATTTAATACATATTCTTCTAGCTGGGAGAAATGCTTTTAGATTAAGCTTCCAGTTGATTTTTCTTCAGTTAGTGCCAATTTTTTTTCATTTAAATAGTTTAAAGGGTGATGTAAATATTTTTTTTGTCTTAATTTCTTTTCTTGCCTAGTTTTTATGATAAGAAAAAAGCTGTCCATGAAGCATTGTGTGATAACATTGATACACGTACAGTCTTGGAAGAGCTGCGATCATTGGTCAGTCAATGTAATTCCTACAATGCTGCAAAGAAGACTTCCCGACAGATGCCAAATAGAATGTTGCTAGAAAATATAAGCATTTATCTTACCCACATATTTAAGGTATGGGATTTTGAAGAAAGTTTTCAAATTTGCCCATGTATTGTTTATTTAAGATGTATGTTAATGGTTAGGTTTTTTTATTATTTGGATTAGAACTTTTGATTTGATTTGATTTGATTTGATTTGTTCTGGTTTAGAATACAGTTGGTAATTACTTATATGAAATGAAATATGAGTTTTGGGGTTTGAATGACTAAAAAAGTTTGCTTTCTAGAAATAAATGCCTTGAGGTTCATTAATAATGCTTGCTTGCTTACTTACATGCCTATTTCCTTCCATACTTACCAAATATTTTATGATGCTGTAACCAAAAACTTACTGGAGCAGTCTATATTTTATTAATTCTGTAATAAAGTTAAATGCAGAAGTAATTAATGTATTAATCTTGATAATCAATAGGCAACACTATTTCAGGAGCAATTAAAATTTGCATCCTGCCCAAAGGTGCTTCTTTTCCCTTCTTGGATAAGTTCCTGCTGAAGAAAGGATATCCAGTCCTCTGCAGGAGCTTTTCTTGGGAAAAGCCTATGGAGGAAAAAAGAAATAGATAAAGATAATGCCATCTGACTCTACCAAATAGTTGACATCTATCTACAAGAATTTATATTATGATTCCACTGTATGTGTGGAATATGGAAGTAGGCATGGTAACTCAAATTTCATTCACATTATTTTTGATAGACATTTCTAACACTTAAAAACTACCTTCCAATAAGTGTGAATCTGTATATTCAGATTTGTACAAATTTCCTTTGCGCAGGTCTTTGGTGCAATAGAAAGTGAGGAAGGCATTGGTTTCCCAGTTGGAAGAAATGCTCATGCGTTAAATGTAAGTGGAAAGCATATTTTGCAGATCTTGTAGCGATTCATGGTTTTTAAAGATTGGACTAGACATTGAAGCAAGCTTTTGAGAAACATAGTGGTGGTGGTGGTAATAATAGTAGGAATAATAGTGTATTTTATCGTCCCTTTTATTTTGTTTTTTGTTTTGTTACACACACACAGGAGAGGAAGTTTTTCCTGCCATTTAACAGGAAATAGCAACCAATGGATATGAATTTTTCAAAGAAAGGAATATGAAAGATATAATTGATAGAAGAGAATGTACACATACATAGACACACTCATATATTATTCTTTGAAATAGCAGGCTTGTATTATATAACCTTGGGTAAAATTGTATTATTTCTCCTCCCATTGTTTAATCAGATATTTAAAAATTAACACATTCATCGTGATAGTAGGAAACAAATCAGATCTCATGGCAGAGATGTGAAGATCACCATATTTTGTTCGAGGTTAAGATTGGCAGAAAATGTTTTCTAACTTTCTAACTCTAACTTTAGGAAGATGATGTATTCTGTTTAAAAGACTGAGCACTTTGTTAAAACCACAGTGCTTTTTACTAGTTATACTTCATTCAACATTTTAGGTAGCAACCAAGCAACCCATGACGCATTGGCTCATTGTTTCAGGGATGTTTACTTACCAGATTCCTCAATGCCTTCAACAATGGCACAGTGTCTAACATACTGCCTTAACTTGAAAAGTTGGGATACTTTCAGAGATTTCTGCCTTGCGAATAGTCCATGTTGAATGATATAGCACAGTCAAACATGAGAAGTTGATGACAGGAAATATTTTATAACATTTTGTATTATATCATGAAATGTTTTATAAATTTCAATTCCATGGAAAATATGGATCCTGGATTTTTTATGCATTTTGTAAGCCCATTTGTGGTACCTTGGTTCACAAATTGTTACCCTACAACGCACCATTTCACCCAGTAGATGTGTGCAGAAAATGGCACTAGATCTAGTAACAGAAAGGAATCAAATGGTACAAATTGAAATTCCTGGGTATGTGCTACAATAAAACGAAGATCTAAATCTTAAATCTATTGTAGCCTGGATATAATCGTCACAGAAGAAATTAGTGAATACCAAAATAGTATTTGTCAATTTATGGCAGTACGACTTATCTTTTGTTCATCAATGTAACATCCGACTGATACTGATATTGTGAATCATGGAATCATGAGAAAAGCTGCTTTTGTTCATGTTAAGAGCCTCCTTCAAATAAACAATTTTATTCCAAGTACTTACAGACACAAGAGGCTTGCACTCGTTTAGCCAGAATATGGCAATGATGCAAATGCTTTGTTTAGATACACTAGGGGAACATGTTGACATCAGAAAGAGGTCTCCAGCATTTTCATTTCCAACAATCACAGGATATCAGATGTTATCAACAAGACCCATTGCTTGAAGTGGGATGGGGGGGCGCGCATCGTGGGTTTCTTCTTTTGGACCATGTTCTATCACATATATTTCATCTTTTCCAAAAGGAATAATGTAATATTTAAAAGATAACCAGTCTTTTGTCATGCCTGAGTGCCTTGCATTATGTTATCTATCTGCACAACAGGTAGTCCTTGACCTATTACCATTCATTTAGTGTGACCATTTGAACTTCCAGTGACACTGAAAAGTGACTTGTCACTGTTTTCCAAAATGACGACCATTGCAGCGTTCCTGCGGTCATGTGATCAAAATTCAGATGTTTGGCAACTGGCTCACATTTATGATGGTTGCAGTGTCTTAGAATCATGTGATCACCTTTTGCTTCCTTCTGACAAGCAAAGTCAATGGGGAAATCAGATTCACTTAATAACAATCTTGTTACTAACAACTGCAGTGATTCACTTAACAACTGTGGCAAAAGAAGTCATAAAATGAGGCAAAGTTCACTTAACTGTCCTGCTTAGCAATAGAAATGTGTGTCTCAGTTGTGGTCATTAAGTCAAGGACTACCTGTATAAAACTCGGGTATGATAAGAGCTCCTTTGTGTCATTCATTCACTTCATTCAGATAATGGTTTTAGAAATCCACTTAGTTTGGAAGAAAATGGATAAAAGTAGTGTAGGAAGAAGATGGTATTTAAAATGCCTTTTTTTATACTGCAGCTTGAATCTACAGTAATGCCGTATCTTCATGTTTTATCTGAGTTCAGAGAAGGGGTAAGGCAAATTGCCAAGGGAAAAAAAGGTGAGATTTTTCTGGTTATAAATAGGCATATGTACAAATTATATGCCACTCTTATAAAAGGGAATCCTTTCTTTGCTTCCATATACGACAAATTCAGTCCCTCCTGCAAACTGTGCAAATAGATAAGAGCCCTTTCAGTCACAAAGTGTGCATGTTTTGAAAGTGATACTCTGCATTTACACTCAGGCTTACTTATTTCAGTTTGCTGTTAGAAATAACTCTCAATTTTTATTGCATGGTGGTGGGTTAATTGATGATTGCATGAAATTTTATTATTTTAAAGCATACTTACGAAGAAAAAAAAAAGGAAGCGTACCATATTTCCTCACTCCCTGGCTGTATTTGTTTGGGTTGCCCAGATTCTATAGCCTGCTGCACAAAGCATATTTGAATGACTGAGACACAATATCAAGGCAAAGAATCTTAACTATAACATGCCATAATATGACTCCTTTCCTTCTCCTGCTTCTAGGCATTGCAGAGCTTAAAAATTTATATGTGGAAATCTCATTTTGAAATCATTAGTGCTGTAACAAAGATTCATGCACTGCTGATCTCTTTTGTTTTTAGTCCAGAAGAATTTAACTAGGATATTATGTGATATGTAAATAAAATATTTTTTTTAACTGAACAAACACATCAGACTGGGAACTTTGAGAGTATAGCGGCTGTTCTTATCAAAGACTTTATTTGGTTTTTAAATGTTTAGTTGATAACTGAGATAAAAGAAAATTCCTCAAATTATACTATCAGAACATTGAGAAGCATTTCAAGAAAAAAAACCTCTTGTTGCAAAATCTCAGTGTGATATGGTTTGGAGATAAGGAACTTCAATTCATCTATTGGCTCCTGTACCTTTTACTTCTGTGGACAAAAGCAGTTCCAATTATGTATTTTTAAAAGAGCATATAATGTTTTATTGTGATTTATTTGATGCAATTTTAAATATACTTACTAGTTAAGAACTGAGAGAATTTAAGTGATAGGAAGTCTATTTAAGATTGCAATTTCACTAGAATAATGGAAGTTTATTTATGCAGGGGGTTAAATTGTATAATTGTATGGGTGTTTCCAAATTCAGTTTTCAGTTCTGACTCTTGAAATGAAGGATTAAGTATGATTCTTGGCTGAGATATGAAAAATTGCTGCCAATTAGAAAAGGTTGCACAGAGCTAAAAAAAAAACTCTAAATATATATAATGAGGCATCTCCTGTAAAGTTTCATTCATTCCATTTCTCAGATTGCATGGTATACATTGTTTCCTCAAATGCTTATTCCTTTAAAACAACATAGAAACATTTAGCAAGATCATATCATGAAGAAAACCCACTGAAACGTTAAGAAAAGACCTTTACCTTGATGTCCAGCTGACCAGAGAAAATATTTTATTTAAATTTCAACATTTTCATTTTTCTTGTAGTGTTAGAAGTTCTGCAGCTTTGCGATTCACTTCGAGATGATATCCTTCCAGAGCATGGAGTTCGGTTTGAAGACCATGAAGGTAAAGAATTGCCTGACTTCTGTCTTGGCTTCTCTTTTCAGTTGCTATTAGGAAACACCTCAGTAGCAATCGAACTGTAGTAATGACATGTAAAAGCATTTAAAGTATCTTTTTTTATTTTCCCCCAGGACTTCCAACTGTGGTCAAGCTGGTAGACAGAGACACCTTGCTAAAAGAAAGAGAAGAAAAGGAAAAGGTTCTACATTTTATTCTTCAAATTATTTTTACACACATTTAATTTTAATAATCCATCACTTATAGCTTGAATTAGGAACAGAAATGTAGTCAGGTGTCTCTATACTTGTTTATATATGAGTATAAATTTTACTAGGGATTTGGGGGCTAATCTACACATATTTGCTAGAGCAAGGAAATGCTCCCTTAATCTACATATGACATCATGAGGGCTATGCCCTCATAATTTCATTCCAATTTCATTCCTTGTGTGCTGCTACAATTGTTCATCCATCTTGTAGCTGATTCTTTTTTTTCCTTCCATCATTCCCAGCATTATAGACTTTTCCAGAAAGCTACATCCATGTGACATTCTGATCAAAAGTGTCCAATTCTAATCCATTTTAATTCATTGATTTCTAAAATGACAATGTGCAGTCGACTAATTTCATATTTTACTGTGTTTTTTTATGTTCATGCTTCTTCCAGTTCATATTCCCCTGCAATCCAATCTTTGCCACTTCAGATTTTCCTTTCCTTCATGACGAGACATCCCACATCTAGCTGCGACATAACACCGTTGGCACTCCAAAAGATCCTCAACATTTCCTCTGTCATATATTATCATCTTACTTGAGGGGCTTACTATCCAACAGTACATTATCAGACACTTTTTCTTGGAAAAACATGGGACTGGTTTCCTGTTGCCTTCTCTCATATGAGATGATATTTTTGTTGTCATTAGAGTGATCTTTCACCTCTAGCATCTTCCTATATAATTGCTACCCCAGTATAGATGATTTGAAGGATGAGGAATATATGCATATAGTATAGTTTTACTGTTTTTAAAATAGTTGTTCTTTATTATGATTTCACCTAGATTGAAGAAGAAAAAAAGAAGAAAAAACAAGAAGCAGCTAGGAAGAAACAAGAACAAGAGGTAAATAACCTATATCATGAACTGAATGGTAGATAGCAATATCAGTCACTACAGACTTTGAAGATAATTTTGTTTTCGCTCTCTGTCATTCTACAGTGTAAAGACTTTTGTGCTTTCAAATAGTATGCTTGTTATATTAATGTGAACATTTATTTCTATCTGAAGTTTTTGAAGTGTTGATCAAAGTTTATTTTTAGCCAAAGGTTGGGTATGTTTATTACAATGTGAGCTACAAAAATATGGCAATGGTACAGGCAATGGTCAACTTACTCTCACAATTAGGACCAGAACTTCCATCGCTAAGTGATGCAGATGTTAAATGAGGCACATCTAATTTTATGACATTTTTTGCTGCAGTCATTAAGCAAATCATCACAGTTGTTAAACAAATCACATAGTTGTTAAGTAAATCTGATTTCCCCATTGATTTTGCTCATCAGAAACCCATAGGAAGGATGCAAATGGCTATTGATGCAGTACCCCAGCATACTGCAAATGTCATACATACATGTGCCAAGCATCCAAATTTTGAACATGTGACCACAGAGACACTGTGATGGTCATAAATGTGAGGACTAGTCATATGTTAGTTTTTTCAATACCACTGTAATCTTGAACGGTCTTTAAATGAATTGTTATAATTCAATAACTATTATGTTATTAATTTATTCATGAATTATAATATCTACTTTATATTACAGGCAGCAAAACTTGCAAAAATGAAAGTTTCACCTGGAGAGATGTTTAAATCTGAGCACGACAAGTATTCCAAATTTGATGAAAATGTAAGAATACTGTAATTTTTTAAAAATACACACAAACATTTGATTCAGGATTCAGGAATGAGGGAAAAACTACCCATGAAAAGTACTCATAAAATAATCCTTGTGATTATTTCAAATGTTTAAAGTGCTTAACAAATGTAATTAGTTATAATCCTTATAATGCAGCAATTTTGAAAGATAACAGCACCAATATTAGCCACCATATGTAATTGAGACGACCAAAAGTGGCTTGTTCAAGACCATCCCAATAATCATTTCATTAATATAAATATTTGCAACTGAATCTCTTCACTCATTTACATTGAATGAATATTTTCTAGGGGCTTCCAACCCATGATGTAGAAGGCAAAGAACTCAGCAAAGGACAGATGAAGAAATTAAAGAAAATGTATGAAGCTCAAGAAAAACTGCACAAGGAATTTCTTCAAATGAATCAAAATGGAGTTGCAAACTGAAAATAAAATTTGGACAGTATTTTTCCCAAAGAAATTCAAAAGTTGGGTAACATCAGTGGAAGTAACAAATTGTTTCTGCACGAGTCATGCTGTGCTCAGATATATAATGTAGTTGCTGATATCAATAAAACTTTTGTTACAATAATAACATCCATGTAACGTTTATGCAACAGAATCAACAAAAACCTAATTTCATTTTAATCTGAAATTTCACTTATTTCTAAACTAATTTATGAATTAGAACACACTCAGAGAAAAAGGTTTGTCTTTACAAAAATCTTTTTACAAAAAGATTTGTCTTTAGAAAAACATGCACAAGTTTGTGCTAGAAAAAGATAACTGTATTACATTAGGAAACATACTAAAAATTACGTTTTTAAAAGTACTTTAAAAAATGTGCAGGACTTTTCAGGTAGGTTTGTTTTGTAAAGGAAAACTGATAAATGTCCGGTATTTAAATCAAAATGAGAAAAATGAGAAACTGAGCTAATCTATAAAACAAATTCAACATTCCCTAGAATTAATTATTTCTCTAATGAATGGCATGAGTTGAACAATATTTTTTAGTGCAAAATCTAATTTCAGGTATATTTTTTCAGAAATGGGAACCAATTTATTTTCTGTAACTCACTCCAAAACTGTAACTCTTTGCATGTCTTTTTGCAGATTAATAGATTAATAAAGTAGGATATTAAGTAGAATCCAAGAGTGCTAAAGAGCAAGTTGCAAGGAATTGAAACATTATTGCAAAAACTGTTCTTTAAACATAGACTCAGAAGCATAGATCCATTTTTTTGCTGTAATTATAGCATTTGTACATAATTGTCAGATTGTTGTTACGACCTGTGACCAACTCAGAATACATTCCCACCCAATTCTACCAAGCGTTAAGGTTGTTATGGTCTTATTGAAATTACTTTATAACTCACTAAAATTTCACAGGTCACTCTGATTTTTACAAACTAAGGTCAACATTTCAACAAAAATTTACATTTATTCTTGAAAAGTTCCATCTGATTTGCTGCCTGCCCAATAAGATTCTTCTAGTACCATGTTAAATTAGAATAATTTAAATACTTTGCAATAACAGCAAATGTGCAGAAAATGGCATTTTTACCTTGTGTGCCAATTGCACTCTTTCCTGGGTGGGTAGGCCTTCTTCATAGTCACTCATGTTTAGTCACTTCCCATTTGGATTACTGCAATGTGCTTTATGTGGGGCTTCCCCTGAAGACCTCTCAGAAACTACAAATCAGCCAGGTCAGATAAGATAGGCACACCTCAGGTTCCTTCCCTGAAATCTTGCCACCTCTTGGGACCCTGGAAGCATTCCTTTTCCATGATTGCCCATACCTTAGGGAATGCTCCGATGATTCACCAGGCCCCCACACTTTAGTCTTTCAGAAGACCTGGCTTTTTACCCAGACAATGAAAATATTGAGTGTTGGATATGAAGCATTCCAAGAGGATGATTGACTTGCCAATTTTGTTTAGATTTTATGGTTTCAGATTTTATGGTTTTATAGTTCTTGGCTTTGTTGTGAGTTATCCAGGGTTGTGTTTTAAAATGGGTGGCTATGTAAATCTTTTAACTAAGAAAAATGACTGATAGCCTGTTGCTGTGTTTTAACGCACCATAGCAAATCTATAAACTTAGTCTTTGTGGTATGCTATAAAAGGGCCTGATATTTCTTCAGAGGAGGATATACTGTTTCTGTGGTTAACCAATGTACAGTATAATGAAAAATAAAAGAAGCCAAAAGAAATTAAATGTCTTCAAATGTATAAACTTGACCTCGAATCAAAGACCTCAAAATAGACCATGTTGCACAGAATTATATCTTGCAGCAGATTATGTTAGACATCTCTCCTTCAGCAACTGTTTTCAGAGAACCAATAATATCCAGGAATAGATTTTCAGGGATTCTATTGTGTCACTACATATTGCAAAATTTTGATACAGAATCTAATTGTGAAATGTAAAATGCTTAAATGTTTGGTCTGAATATAATGTGAAAAGTCACCCAAACCAGCTTACAACAACCTTCAATTTCCGTACTTATGAAAACAGCTGCATGTATTAAAAGGACATTAGTTGAGTAGGTAGATGTGTTCAGCTGTGCTCAGTAGTAGCTCTACTGCTTGTTCCTAACTAACATCCCAGCGCTTTCTGCTGACATTTACGTTCTGCACTGCAAACCTCTGAACATGTCAACGTCAGTTCACCTTTCCCCTCTAGGGACTCATAAATGCCATCTCCTTTATTTAATAGGGTGATGTTTATTGTTTGTTGAGATGGTATGAAAAGCTACATTGTCTTCAGAGGTGATCAGTCAAAACAATTTGTATTTTGGTAAATACACTGTGTTTTAAAAAACAATGAAGATATTTTTATTTATTTTCCTTAACACATATTCCACAAGGCTGAGTCTCTTGGCAGCTTCTGATATATTGCAATGTGAATGAGGTATCACATTATTTTTTGGCAGCAAAAGCTAAAATCTTTGCCGCCAAAAAATAATATGATACTTGATTCACATTATATAATCTCTAATCCTTAGCCTTTACTCTTCAAAACATACTAGAAAGAAAAAAAACCTAAATATAAATACAAATGCATTAACATTCTCATGAGCAAAAAATACCCTACAGTACTCAATATTCTTATTTAAGTTGCAGTAAATTTGCTATAGGTAGGAATGAGCAGGGATATGCTATACAATTCTGAAATTATTTTCTTTGGGATAGGGAAAAATAACTATATTGATTCATACATTAGTTGTGAGTTAAAGCTTAATATGTTGTCTTATTTTTAAAATACCGTTGATTTTGAGACCATTGATGCAGTAAGTTTGAAAAAATGTAGCCAGCTAGAATATGCCAAGCCACTGTCATTCAAATCCAGGAGTGACAAACTGGTGACTGCGGGCCAGATGCATCATGTGCAGGCCGTGTCCACCCCAGCTCCGAGAAGGGGAAAAACATTGATGCGTCACATGACAGCAACGTGAGACAGAGGGTGTTCCAGACCATGATCAGATCTGTTTTGAAATGACAATAGCTTGGTTCTCAGTGATAACTCTGACATACACTGCATTCAACTGGACCATTTTTGAAATTGTATCTTCTTTTCACGGCTAGGCTTACATAATATTTTGAGCCTAAATATTGGATAGATTTGCAGAACCAACTAATCTGCAGTAGCTAGTTGGTCATTCAATGCATGTGATGCATATATCGCCTGTGTTTCAGGTTCCTAAATCCAAAAAAGTGCAACAAACGTATTCCTGGGCTTCTGGCTCTTTCAAATAGAGTTGCAAATTGGATATCAGTTTAGCAGTCTAGATATCTAACGGCAAACCTTAGTTGGACTTTTTAATGTCAAAATACCTGTAAGAGGTTGTCTGCTGAATTCTCCCTGTATAATAATCTATGTCAGGAGAAATCTTCAGCCATACTGTCTCTAAGCATATTACTGATTCTTCTTTCTGTATGAATTGGCCCAGTGGTGGGATTCAATTTTTTTACTACCCGTTCTGTGGTCATGGCTTGGTGGGTGTGGCAGGGAATGATCTGTAAAATCTCCATTCCCACCCCACTCCAGGAGAATGTTACTGCAAAATCCAATTCCATCCCCACCCCACTAACCTGCTTCCCAGCTTCGTTTTCCTGTGCAGGGCAACAAAAGACCCAGCTGATCAGCTGGGACTCGGGAGGCAGAGAATAGATGGAGGTGGGGCCAGTCAGAGGTGGTATTTGCCAATCCTCTGAACTACTCCAAATTTATGCTACTGATTCTCCGGAACTGGGCAGAACCTGCTGAATACCACCTATGAATTGGCCTGGCCAAACAACATTATAGGCTACTTTAAACTGACCAATACTTTCAGATAATATGAAATTAGTACTACTTATTGCATCCAATTTAGGCTTGATGGCTTATATATGTCTACATAAAACTCATAAATTGGCCATCAAAATACCATGTTCATGAGCGTGCCTTTAATGGCAGGCAATGTAAAATATTACTGTTCAAATTTTCAGAAATAAATTGCCTGAAACATGATGTTCTAAAAAATAATTGATGTAGAATCTAAGGAACTCCTTAATGGAAAGTTTGGAGCAAAAAAGAAAGTACTCCAGCTGATTTAGTATTTGTCTACTTGGCTGAATCAGGAGGAAATAATCTTTGCTGAGGTCCCTATAAACCAGATATAGCCTTGGGATATGGTAGCATATAAATCTGCATTATAAATAACTAAATTCCATTCTTGAATACACACATCTATGATTCAAATCACTGATGTTTTGACAACTTAGTCATTATTAGGTTTTCCCATAACAATGAAGGCCCATCAGTATCTTTCTTACAGAAAGTATCTTCATAAATGAAATGACCTACATCCATTAAAAATGGACGATCTCCTAGGCATATCTACTTTGAAATGCAGTTAAACATCACATCTAAGGCAAGCATTTTTAATTACTAGCATTTGTCCAATTTAAATTTATGGAATAGTATTTTTTTCATTTTTAAAAAATACTGTGTTTTTGTTACAATTGTTTCTGCTTTGGGAGTCTTGGGAGTCTCTTTTAAAGAGAAAGGGGCCTCCAGTTCAATAAGTTAATGCATAAATCTTTCTAAGGAATAAACAACTTCCATGTACCAGTTAATTTATTCAGTTCCCCATGTTTTGATAGCATAAGTAAGTAATCTACCATTAGTGTTGAACTTGTTTGAGGGATTAATATGCAGAAGTCCTGTAAGAGGTAGAGGAAAAGAGGCAGATCCTTTATAGAGAATGGAGCTAGCAGAGAATCAACAGGAAGGTTTTGTTAAAATGAAAGGGAAAAAGTTCTGAATACTGAACTAAATGTATCCACTATTCAATAACACTAAGGAAGTATTTCCTATGCATTGGGGATCACTTTGGAATTTAGTTTTTAATGCAATATTGGATTTTTCTCCCTTATGTCTTCCATGTGTATCTTTAGGATAGACTCTTCCTAAATCTTCTGCTTGCAGCATATATGGATATGATGATTATAACTTTTATTCTCCAGCACCTGCTTTGTGACATCAGCAGCCATGGTAATGTTCATTTCTGACTATGTCACAGAGCTGCTTGCCTTACAAAGAAGCAAGCCAGCACATCTCAAGCAGCTGGGAAAGGATACATGATTGCCCTGTTTCATGAATACAAAACAACAATGCATGTGGATCATACAAGTGAGCAAAAACAATTCAGAGGATATTTTACTTTTAAAAGTATGTACTTTCTAAACTCTGGTTTGTAGGCTGGTAAAACTAGGAATTGAACAAATTAAATACTAGGGATACTTTTGCATTGTTGAAGGATTTTTGTTTTTACTTTAGGCAAATTATATGTTTATAAAGAGAAACCTATGGAGGCATAAGATTGATTTGCTCCTTTTTTCCACAGCATACACAAAAATGCTGCACCGACTGCTGTTTAAACTGGGAGTTCTAATCATGTTTATCATTGTCCAACTTTCTATTCTACAGCAGGTATTTGTTTCTTTCTGAGGGAAAAATACGATACCTCAGAAGTGGTTTGCTATTGCCTTCTTCCTCGGGCTGAGGAAGAATGACCATCCCAAGGAAACCCAGCTGCTTTGTGCCTTAGGCAGGACTAAAACTCGGCCTCCTCGATGTCTCTAGCATGATATCTTAATTACTGCACCAAATTGACTCTCCTGAGACGGTTTACCTCAGAGTTAAAGCACGCAGGATTGTGCCTTAGGCATTGTATGGGAAAGAAAGCCATCGTTTTCCTACACAAAAATAGCATAACGATGATACCACGTCAGAAATCTAAAGTAACAGCTTCATTTATGGTATTAACTGGTGATAGGAAAAAGAATACAGCAATCCCCTTTTCGTCCTCTTATTTCAAAACCTATTTCAACAGAATTACTTTTCCCCTGATGAAATGGACGCAGTGTATTTTATCGTCTGTGATGTTTCTATCGAATAGGCTTTCCCAGCTCCCTTATAATCAATCACCACCGTCTTCTGCCAACCCGTCTGGAGAATGTCAGGCTGGTGACTTTGCTGTTATTTTGTTCGGTAGTTTTGTTCAGCACACTGAAGGGAAAAGCGGGACCTCTGCCAAGGCAGCTATAAACACTCGCATTATTTAAAAAAACAACAACAACCAAAGCTGTCTTCTTCCCAATAAATAGGCGTTTCCACTGGGTCCTTTGGAAGAGACCAGGAGCCGTTATTCCTCCCCTCAGACACGGTGTTTGACGTAATCAATTGAACATTCCTGTAGTGGTAGGATGTTTCTGGCTAACTTTTGAGATGCGGATGCTCATTACAAATAAAAGCCCCAAAAGAAAAGTTATCGGCTGAGCTCCGAAGCGATAAAACCTTCGCTTTCCCAAAGACACGGCTCACGGCCGGGGTCTTTTTAAAAAGACGCTGTACCTTTAAGAAACTACCGCGCGGGCTGTGCGCGCCCTTCCCTCTCCCGCCTGAGCGACCGCTCGCTCGCGTTACCCCGCTAGCCTCTCTGCTTCTTCCTCCCTCTGCCTCCCTCCCACTTTCCCGACGCAGCAATTGGCTAATCCGCTGTCTGCCGGAAAGTCAACATGTCCCGCGTGTGGAGCGGCGACCGCTGCTAACCTTGCACCAATCGAGGTGGCTTTTACTGCGGAAGGAGGGGTGCCTTGTCGTTGGCCAATGGGAGGCGGTCTTATTCGGGGCGGCGCAGCCCTGAGAGAGTCTGTGAGAGGATCCGCCTGGCTTGCTGGTGTTACGGGCGTGAGGAGACGCGGAGGCCGGACCAGGTGAGGGAGTGAGGGAGACTGCAGGAAGAAGAGCCGGGCAGGGCTCTGTTGGCGGTGGCTTTTTTTTTTTTTTTCCTTCTTGCTTTGCTTTTGCGGCAGATAGTCAAGCTGGCCGGCTGGAGGAGGAGGGGGGGGAGATGATAACGANTCCCCCCCCCCCCCGCGCCGCCACCCCCATGCCTGTGCCAGGTCCGGCTACTAAATGGTGGAGCGGGTGGAGGTAGTCCGGTCCAAGTCCGGGCACCATTTTAAAGGAGCGGCCGTGGGGTCCATTCCGGACCGTAGAAGCGGAGAAGACGGGAAGTCTGACTCTCGCCCAGGTTGCCACATGCGGGTGGGAGGAAAGAGGCTTGGTTTCCACTTCTTGGGGCGTCCCTTTTCCTTTGGTCTACGCTTCCTGTGCTACAGTTTCTCCACCATGTGTTAACATGCTGCTTTCTTGCTCAGCTGGGTAGGCCACCTGGTTTTAAATAGTATGGTCGAAGATTTATGCGGAGAAACACAAGCGCGGGAATTGCCTTTAAATTAATAATGCGTTCTACATGTGACGAATGTTTTTCCCCTTGAAAATATACGCCTGGTTTTCCCCCGCCCCAGACATAGGTCCTTTGATATTTAAGCTGAGATTATTTTCCTCCCGTTTTTCTTCTTTTTCCTTCCTCCGATCTTGAAAGCACGCAACTGGCGTTGATTCCTCTGGATTTATGGTTCTGAGCTCCCTAACGGAAGCCATAATTTTCTATAGTAGTTTAACATCATGATGTGAGTCTTCCGTAAAAGCTGCACATTTTGTAAGCCCGGCTAATTTGTTCCAACTTGCCTCAAGGTTGAAAGGAACCAGTGAAAGAAAAATGTCAAATGTTCGCTCAAGAAAATAAAATCGCATAAAAGTAATTAGCTAAAATTAAATTCGTCTGTGGGGGAAAATCTTGCATAAAATTAAATGCGTAATGTAAAAATATTTTTATTGAGTGCCATACGAACAAATTATCTAATACAGAAATAACTGATTATAACTTACAAAATAGGGCTTTTGGAAATGACTGTAGCATTGATTCTACTTTAGTTTCTTAGACATGTGTTAAGCTACATTCCTAGAAATGCCAACTTCTCTTTTGTACTAATAGATCTTTTCCTGTTTTGTGATATACTTGCAGCCCTGTACAAGTAGCCCATTTTAGTTATTATAATTGGATCAGCAACAAGCCAAACCTTCACTTTATAGATCTAAAAGGGTCATAAAGGATTGGTCATAAAATTATTTTTTCATCACCATCATAACCATGAACACGAATTGAACAAGAACTCTTGTATAACATTTCTCTGCCTTCTTTTTGGGAGCGTAGTAATGTAAATTTAATGTGCACTTGATGGTATCTATTCTTATTCAAAATGAAAGCTCCATAGAATTTTAAGGGAATACAAATAGTTCTTCGCTTATAGCAGTTCATTTAGTGACAGTTCAGAGTTACAACAGCGCTGAAAAAAGTGACTTACAATCATTTTTCACACTTATAACTGTTGCAGCATCTCCATGGTCACATGATCAAAATTCAGAGGCTTGGCGATTGACTCATATTTATGACAATTGCAGTGTCCCAGGATCATGTCATCTTTTGGCAAAATTCTGACAAACAGAATCAAGGGGAAACACAATTCACTTAACTGTGTTATTAACTTAACTTCTGCAGTAATTCATTTAACCTTGGCAAGATAAGTCGTAAAATGAGGAAAAACTCACTTAAATGTTTCATTTAGCAACAAATTTTGGGCTCAATTGTTAAGTCGAGGACTATATATGTATAATGCATAATTGAACTATGTAATACAATACGACAAGATGTGATGACTTTAAAAGAGTCTTGGAAAAAAGTATGACAAATAGGACTCTTTGTCTTGAAAACATATTAACACCCAACTGGGAGTAGCATGCATCCAACACTAATGTTAGGAAAACAAGTGGTAAGAGAAACATATATCTTACCCTCCTGCTTGTAAGCATCCCAGAAACTTCTAGTTGGATGCTGTAAGTAATAAACCAAAATAATGGCATAAAATAGACTTGGCAGTATGCAAACCCTAATATTTAGGTGTAGTTATAACAAATATTTCATTGTGTTGCCACACTTCCAAAATATAGATACTTGCTAGCTGAAATACCAAATACCAACTCAAATAGATGGTATAAATGCATATGAATCCATTTAATCCATTAAAGCATATACAGTAATAAGTTTTTAGTATACCATAACACTCTAGATTAATTTTGCTGTATTTAAAATTATTTTAAACTTAATAGGACTTTCATCATAGTAAACTTGAAGAGTATTGTGCTTTTGTAACAAGAGGGGGAAATATTACTTACATAGATTATACAGTGGTGTCAGAATGGTATCTGCCAGTACATTATTTTAGGTTCTTCTCCTAAAGCTGCTTAGGAGTGTTAAGGAGTCCTTAGTAAAGGTTTTAGTTGCAAACAAATAGACCAAATGGAAGCATAACTTTTCAGTGCAGGCTTTGTCGACAAAAGCTGAAAGAAAATGTCATAATATCTGCTCTGAGATAAAATGATTAATTTTGAGCGTAGCACTTCAGCGATAATTGAATGTTTTTTTCTTTTAAAATTGTTCACATGACTGTTTAAAGCCTTAATTCAAGTAATCCTCTGTCTTAAAACCTCAATCCTAAAGCCTAAAAGTAATTGTGAATTGAGCCAGGATCTCTTGTGAACTGGAAGAATTTTGTAATGGATGGTTAATGGAGTTCAATGCTGTAAAAATTATAGCACTTATGTACATGAAAGTGAAACTTTGCTCTTTGCAAAGAATGACATACCTACAATGAAAAAAATGTTTGAGATAACTTATTTATAATTGTTAATAGAATATTAGAAAGATTCCTGCATATTAAAACATTAGTGTTAAATATTAATATGGTTATTTTATGTACATTTTATACATCCTCAGAGGAATCCTGTGCAGTAATAATTGAATATGAATAGTGTTTCATAATAATTCATAATTATATATTTAAATATTTCATAATATTGTATTTCAGTAATTTTCACTAAAGTGCTATTTGGAATCAGGTTGCTTTCGTTTTATTTTCATTAAGATGTAATTCTGAGCTACATTTTGTAATCTAATTCTGATTACATTTTCAGATATGGATTTTTTAATGTTTGGTCAAAAGTATATTCTGGCATCCAGTCTTGGGTTCTCAATTCTAAAAAAAATAATATATTTTTATTTATTTATTCCCAATGTTTAATTAAAAATAGATGCTCAGATTTGCATTGTAATTTCCTTTGATACAGATATACTCTATATTAAAAGAGGAGATATAAAAATATTGTGCTGAGCCATAATGTAGATTGATTGGTTTGTAATTTAAAGTAATTAATAGATATATCTCCTTTTGTACATAGGCATGTTCCTCAAAATCATTTCTGAGTGGATTCACTATACTAAAAAAAGTTAGATCCTTAAGCTGAACCCAGCTGCTGATGACTTCAGTACAGAAATGATTTAGCACTGACTTTTTCCAAGGTTTTTTTTGCGGGGGGGGGGGGGG
>BHFT01034625.1:0-39491 GCA_004320025.1 Laticauda laticaudata | reverse complement strand
GGGGGGGGGGGGACTTCCTAATATAGCCTACAATCCTGGTATTTTGGGGGGGAATTTTATGCAAATGTTGGTCCAACTTAACTTTATGTCAATCTGTCACCTAGCTGGGTCATAATATTAATGTTAGTTTGGGAGAGCTAAGTTTTTCAAGTCCTCTGAGTTTTGACACCATTTCATAGTTAGATCCTGGCATATTCTTCCTATTCAATGGAAATTCTCTGCATGAAAGTGAGGAGTCTAGGTGTTTTTTGTCAGTTCCCCTGATGCTATTTGAAGGGGTATTATAGACATTTGAGCAATCCACTGAATGTTTGTACAATTTCTGAATCTGGTCATGAACACATACTCAGGTGGCGATCAAACACGACCCCTGACCCAGAAATTTCTATCGCCGAAGTTATGGAACAAATTATGGTCATGACCAGAGGCTCTACTATATTACATGCTTGGAAAAATTGGTAAAAATAATTTCTCATTGACATTCTATAAGATTGTCTCTGCTACAGAAAATGGATTGCATTGGTAAGCCTTTTTATTTGAAATGGACATTCTGCATATTTTATATTTTAAACTATATGCATTGTGTTACAGGTGGATAAAAGATCTTACAGATGGCAGAAAACAGGTAAGCTCTTGAAAATCTGTTTCAAAAGCTGTGTAAGGAAATGGTTTTCTTATGGAAAATATGTTTGAAAATGTAATGAAGTATGATAAATATTGATTGTCAAATTATTTTGTACGTTACAGCTTTCTGCTTCTGAATCTTTTTAGTAGTATCATTTTTCACTTAGATTATTCTGTTCTTGTATTGAGGACATGTGCTGAAGCACTTGTTTAATTGTAGTATGCATTAGAATAGTACTGTCTCATACTTAATACATGACTTTGATTATACTTGCCAAGAAGATGGGCCATAACTATTTTTAGACCGTTTACTGCTGTCTTGTTACCTTCCAATCGCTAAGTGGTGTTTAATTTCTTTTTAACAGGAGAATTGCAAAGAATTTTGGTTTTTTATATCATACATTTTGCTAAACTTTTCAAGGATAAAATCCACTGTAGCAGATCAGTTTCTGAGAATCTAAAGCATCTAAAGCTCTCAGTTGATATGATAAAGTCCTGAGTTCAGTTAATTTCCTGTTTATATAACTATTGGCTGTTAGCGATAAAGACCTTTTATTACCTGTTATAGCTGGCTATATTTGAGAAAATTTTTCATCCTGGCCTATTTGAAACTCTTTCCTAATAAAAAACAAAATAAATTGTGGGTGTTCAATTTCAGAATTGCGTGGAAGCAGTAGGTCAGCTTATTTTACTTTTGCCTTGAGACTTAAGTTGACATTGAAATAGCCTTGATACTGACTGGCATATTGGGATTATTTGTAGAGATGGGTAGTATTTACTAGATATCTTTAGAGGATTGAGGGAGAAATTTCAATTCAACATTTTTTTTTGCCTTCCAGAACATTTCATATTTTTTTAATCTGTGAAGCTATTGGGACATACTATCTGAGAATTTGAAATGAAGCTAAGCTTCTTATTTGGGTTACTAGAGGCTAAGGAAGTGCTAATCCAAGGTATAAATTCAATAATAGTCTGAAGAACTCATGAACTGAAGCTTAATCGAGACAAGATAAGAGTTCTGTTAGACTCAGTGTTAAAATGGTTTCAATAAGTTCAGGTCCAACTGTACATATCTTAAAGGAAAACTTGAAATGTAGATTCCTAATTGCATTTATATTTGTTTGTTTGTATCCCACCTTTATTATTTTTACAATTATTTTACAAATAACTCAAGGCAATGAACATATCCAACATACCTTCATCCTATTTTCCCCACAACAACTCTGAGGAGGATTGGCATGAGACTGAGTTACTGGTCCAAAGTCACCCAGTTAGCTTTCATGACTTAAGATGGGACTTGAACTCATGGTCTGTTGCTTTCTCAAAGCCTGATGCCTTAACCATTAAATCAATTAATCATTGACGTGCCAGGTTTCTCTTGGAGAAAGATAGTTAGCCATGTTTACAATAGTTTTCCAACTTCTTTTGTCATATGTGATAGTGACAATAATGACAAATTTTATAATATCCTTGTTCTGATTCTCCCTTGCCAATGTAGAAAGAGCTTTAATATTACAGTACTCTGTTTCTTTGAGCCCAGTTCGAATAGCTTAATTTGAAAATTAAGATTGCTTGGTACTAAAGTATTTAAAGAAATGCTTTCTATCATTTCAGCTTGGCTCTACTGTCAGGTTATTTGATGTTGTTTATCTTCAGCTTCTAGCCCAGCAGAGTTGAAAATTATAACATTAAAGGAGAGGAATGTGCTTTTCTTGGGAGTATGAGTGCCAATAGTTACCATATTTTAGCAGTCTTTTTAACTGTAGCATTTGAAACATGTTTTTTCTAAAGTGTTTTAAAATGTTTTCTAAATATGTTTTTTTTTATAGTTTTGTGAATATATTTGGGCATTCAAACTTCTAATCACAGATAGAAAGCAAATCTTGTTGCTTAGGAAATTGCCAGAGCATATCAAGTAGTCATAAGGTGTTTACTTGTTTATATTTTCTAGTAGTGGTCTGTTTATTCTCTTTTTATTGGATTTGTGCCAGCTGTTAAATTGCATAATTTAAATATTTGCCTACTTTTAAAATTAGAAATAATGATATAATACCGGTGGTATTTATTACTGGCACATGAACATTAAATGTTTGGCATAGTCTATTACTGTCTCAGGGAAATCAAGTATATACATGATTTTTTATAGTTTAAAGGTTAATGACTTTATTTGGATTTTATTCTTATTTGTCTCAAATATTTTTCACAGTAGGGCAGAAGATGCTACCTCGGATTCTGTGGAATGTGCTAAGGGCAAAGGTGATAAAAAAGGTAAATGGCTCAGACTTATTTCAGACAATGGGGAAAAAAGGGAATAACTGATTACCAGAAGTTACATTAATCCAAGTTCTGATGCAGGGGGGAATTATGTAATTGTATGTGCCTATACTAGTTTTCTGAATTAGGCTCATTCTCATATTCATCTGCAATGGGATATATCCTGTTTACGGAGAGGTGGTATGAAGAGACTTCTGGAAGGAAGAGGCTGGGATATAATAAGTGTATATTTTGCTGCTTCTTAGAAGAAATCCTTAGTTATTTAGATTTTAACAATATTTGTGAACTTCTACAAAAAATACAGCTATGGTTTAGAAGCATAGAACAAAGCTATAAAAATATTCAGAAGAAAGTACAAGAGAATAACTAGATCCCCAGGTTTTCTTAAAAGTAGGATTTATTTATTTGTGTTCCAATATTTTGATTTAGGCCTTAAACATTCATTAAAGGTTTATAATTTAGGTAATGTACTGCTTTTACAGAAAAGTTAGCAGACCAAGTTATGCAGAATCCACAAGTCTTGGCAGCTTTACAAGATCGACTTGATAATGCACCTCACACTCCTTCCAGCTATATCGAAACGTAAGTATGAAAAACTTCCCAGACCTGAAAAGAGGTTCAGATGGTTAGTGATTCTCTTAATATAGCAATTAAAACCTAAGACTAAGGAAAGCAAATTCTTCAGTTTTTAAGTAATGTGACCAGATATATGTTCACTATTCTTAATGTATTTTTAGGTTACAGTTCCATGTATTCTAAGTTTGATCTTTAATGCTGCAATTTGTCCCTTTTACTGATATTAATTTAAACATTGTTAAACACTGTTATTTTTGAATACTGAAATACTCTTCGTTGCAAATTAACTAGAATTCTGAAATGTATTCATACTCTTTTATAAAAATTAGATTATCTAAAATTGTTTTAACATTGGAAGAGACAGGTCACATATATTTTCTATGAAATCCCTGTAGAGTGTTTTGATAATTGAATAGATTTATTTTCCTATGGTCCCTTTTTTTCCCAAAGAAATACAACTGAGAAATTTAGAACAATGCCTTGTATTTTTAAGAGTTAGAAGAGGCACTTACTTTACAAGATGTCTAGAGAAATGTTGGATTTTTATTTTAACTTCTGTTTTGGTGTATTTTTTCACATTTGGCCATAAAATTTATGTTTCCTTTAGTTGTTTCTGCAATTATTATTCATGAATTTTAAATGTAAATCAAATTATTTATATTGGATGAAAATATTTGATGCTATTTTTAAATGAACTGTTTTTATTACCAGCTTACCAAAAGCAGTAAAAAGAAGAATTGATGCCTTGAAACAGCTTCAGGTGAAATGCGCACATATAGAAGCTAAATTTTATGAAGAAGTTCATGATTTAGAGAGAAAATATGCAGCTCTTTATCAACCCCTTTTTGATAAGGTAATGAATCAGTTGAACTGTTAAATTTGCTTGTAAGCCTCCAAATTAAAAATACTGGTGAGGGAAAAGACTACACACTGCAAACAAATTTTTGCCTTTCCAAATTTTAATTATATGTTCAAGGGCATGTCACTTTTATATAACTCAAGGCTGTATGTTCTGAGATATCTCTGATTATTTGCCATGTACTTAGAGCAGGGCTGTCAAACTCCCAGCCCGCGGGCCAGATGCATCACGTGCTGGCCATGTCCGCACCTGTTTTAGCAAAGGGCAAAAAACTCCCGATATGTTACGTGATGCAGCCATGAAGATGTGAGTTTAACACCCCTAATTTAGAGCAGTGGTTGCCAACCGGTGGGCCGGGGACCACTGGTGGTTCACAAGAAAATTTTGGTGGTCTGCAGAGAAATGTCACCCCCAAAGTACCTCCCCAAAACAATCCAGGCTGTGCAGGAACACAAGGCTTGCATTGCTTGCAATGCGAACAACATGAGGGGGGGAAAGGACAGAGGGGGGTAACTTTCCCCACTCACCCCATGGGCCTGGCCTGGCCACCAAGCTGCTTCTTTCTGCTTCTTCTGCTTTTGGCTGCATGCAAGGAAAGCAGCAAAAGTCTTTCTTTCTCTCCCCCAAACCCCAGAAATGAGTCTTTGGGATCCTGCAAGGCATCCTGCTCCAAGAGGCGTGGTGCTGTTGTGACAAGTCTCACAAAGATTCATTTCTGGCGGAGTTTGGGGGAGAGAAAGACTACTGCAGCTTCTGCTGCTCTGGGTTGACCAATGGGTCAGTCTTTTGACTACTAGAGCTCTGGAATATGGGACCAACTTTCCCACCACCGTCAGCAAGCCACCATCACTCAAAATTCATATTGGTGGTCTGTGGGATTTAAGATTATGAGTTTGGAGGTCCCTGGGGTCCAAAAGGTTGGCAACCCCTGATTTAGAGCATTGACATTCTTTTACCATATTATGGGTATGCATGAATCTTCTGGGCTTTGTAAATTACACCATTATTCAACTAATGCATAATAATAGTCCTCAGTTCTTTAATTTGTCTTTTAAAGAAAAAAATGCAACAGTTTTAGATTTAGATACATTCATGTAGCTATAAATAAAAAAGGTAACCAGTAACAACAGTCTTCAATATGTTCCCTTAATACTTTTTTGTGGTATTTCATAAACCACAATTTGTTTAATGTACTGCTTGTTTTGTTTAAAATAATTTGGGATTATAAAGATGTAGTAAAATATTTTGTGTGTTAAGTAGCTGATCTTTTTACTAATTCATAGAAGTATGTAAGATGTTTTGTGGCTGAAACAGTATGATCATTTTTGAATTTGCAATGGACTTTTTACAGTATCATTTCCAACTTCATTCCAATATTGGAACAGACAATTAGAACTTTCCAGAATTGGTACAACTTCCAAGAATGATATAATACAAGTAGTCTTCGTCTGAAAGAAGAATCATTTAATGACAGCTCAAATTTACAGTGGCATTGAAAAAAACTGATATATGATTGATTACTACACTTACAACCATTGCAGTATCCTTGCAATCACATGATCAAAACTCAGGCTCTTGGACACCACATGTATTCAAAATTGTTGCAGTTTCCAGGGATTATGTCATCACCATTTGTGACCTTCTCAGTGACTTCCAACAAATAAAGTCAATGGGAAAGCTCGATTCACTTAACCAAGTGAATAGCTTAATAATCATGACAAAAAATGTCATAAAAGCAAGTGTGACTCTCTTTATGATTGCATCATTTCGGAACAGAAGTTCCAGTCCCAATTGTGGCCATAAGTCGAGGATTACCTGTAGCCTGTTTAAGGTTGGATCAATCCTGGTGAGGTTATAGCAATGAGGTCAGAATGTTTCAACCTTGAAATGTTTTCACACCTCTAACCCATTAAAATGTAGTTGAGAGATCATTGTTTTCAGATTTCTGCAGTATTCTTAAGCTCTGTTGAATAATGTATCTACAATTTGTGTAACTTGTGCAGAGAAGGGACTTCATCATTGGTAATTCTGAACCTACCGAAGCAGAGGCAGAATGGTACAGTGAAAATGAAGATGAAGAGAAGTTAGCTGTAAGTGGAAATAAATAAACTTTAAAATATTTTGAGGTAGTCTAAATAACTTTCCTATTGAACAATCCAATTAATTTATATTGCAGACATATTAGGAGCTTGTGTCAGCTTTCATGGTAGTGTTTTGAGGGATTTCCCTTTCTGTAATTTCAGAATTGTAACCCTTTTATTCAAGAAGTTTGTTAACAAATGTTTTAAATTTAATTCTATTATTCCAATATTGTACCATTTGCACTGTTCGTAACCTGTTGTGACAGCCTTTTCTGCTAATGGGTTCCATTCCAGTGCTACAATAAAACCTGTTACGAGAATAAACAGGTTATTTTGCCTGCTTGTCGTCTCTGTTGTGGGTTACATCAAGTAGTTTTATCTTGTTAATTGTATTTTGTGTACAAATCATAGTAATTTGATTGCATGTAATATTTCCCTACAGTTTGCAAATCAACACGGCTAAGTTCACCCATTAAATCATCAGTTTATGGCTTAATGCATGATTCATGAATGCATCCCACATGTTGGTTAAAAAGAAGAGAAAGATTTGTTTGTAGCATTTACATGACTACCTAATTCAAGTTATGCAACGTTGGATGGTGTATAAAAAACAAAATAATAAAGTAACCCACTGATAACAAGGATAAAATTCCAGCATCTAAAAGTAACTTTTTTTTGCAACCAATTTATTTACTGATTCAGAATACTGTCATATTCTCTCTGCTCTCAATGTTGATTTCTGTTCTTCTCCAAATATTTATGCTGCTATTCTCTTCAGGCAAGTTTCTTAGACCAATAGCAATATCATCTTTAATACAAGATTTTTTGACATAATTTTTTCTCATTTGCTCAGTAATTCTCTTTATCCTTTGCTTTACCCAGATGTCTAAATGGTTAGTTGCTATAAATTGGGTGACCAAAGTGACCCATATTTTTTAAACTGGTTAGTACATTATGCTCATCCATATATGGTCTATTTCCCACTCCTGGTCACTAAGCATGATAGGGAAGAGTTAAGTCTGCCTCTTCTAGTCAGAAGGCAAGACTTGGGCATGTTTTGCTTTTTGAAGGATACTCTGTTTCCACCTTTGAATATAGCTTTGTGGGTGACAAACCATGCAAGATAGGTACTGCTAAAGATCTTAAGTGCAGGATTGGAGAAACAGGCAATCATAATGACTGGTATGGTGATCCCAGATGTGTATATGAATTAGAGAAGTAGTGGGAAGAACTTGACAATGACATAGCTCTTGAGTTTAAAGCCAAATTAAAGTAATATGTGCTTTTCAGCAACAATAGCCTAATTTAACTTTTTCTACCAGCTGTTTGTAGCGAAAGAGAGAGGATCCGACATAATGATAAGACAAGTAGCAGTTCCTGGACTCCTGACTTTGAAAGAACAGCCCAGTAACAATAGAGGCTATTTCTTTGCCTGTAACAAAATTGCAGAGATGTGTAGGTCAAGATTAAGACAGCATCAGTGGTAGTAGCTCACCCTGGAGACTCCTTCCTAACTATGAAGCCCGATAGCAGCCTAATCCATTTTACTTATATGAGTTCTAAAACATAATTAGACCTCCTATCTTCTCCTTATACCAGCATAATGTTGGGAAAATAAAAGAACACCTAAAATTGCTTCTATCAGAAGGTGGGAACCCTAAAAAAGTTTGAGGATATCATCCACGAAAATTATCGGACTGTGATGTCGAATCTATGGCATGCCAGGCGGCACTCATTGCTCTTCCAGGTTCCAGTGCACACATGCGCGGCAGGGAGCTGTTCTTCCAGGTTCCGGCACTACCCAGTGTGCACGCACGCCCATTTTGGCACTCAGTGCCAGAAAGGTTTGGCACTCAGTGCCAAAAAGGTTTTGGCACTCAGTGCCAAAAAGGTTTGCCAGCAGTGTTCTAGGATGTCTCATTCCTATTTTTGTTCATCTGCTTTGAAATATTCCAGAATCCATTCCGAGGAGAGAGGACAAAAGATAAAAAAAGAAGGGGCCTAATCAATATGGAAGAGCAAAACACAAGGCAGGGGAACATCTCATAGGGGACCTCCATCCAACTTCCCATAGTGCTAAGCAAGGAGATGAAACTCATGCTCAGCCACATAGAGACAGCAATCAAAACATACCCCTTAAAGTCACCCAACTTGGGGACAGAGGATATGCTGATAGCTCATGGAGAAGAGCAGATTTCAGAGAAACTGAGAGAGATCATATCTGAACACCAAAGGCTATTTAATGCTATAGAGCTAACATTTTTCTGTCAAGTTCATTTGTGTCCAGAGTGGCTCCACATCATTCCAAGTGCTGTTCTTAATAAACCCTTATTTCTGTTTTAAGTGTGATATGGAAGGTGAGACAGCTTTTAGAAATGGGAATGAACAGACCTACTTTTTCTGTATACCTTCAAATTGCTGAATGTACTAATCAAATAAGCATAATTTTTCCTATGATATTAAAAGAAAATTGTTTTTTATTTGTTAAATCTATTTGCTTCACTTATTAAATGTGCAGAATTAAATAAACTATTTTTTTCTTTTCTACTAAATTTAAAATATTTTGGAAACGCTTCAGCATAAAATTTTCATACTCATATAAATGCCCTTCTGTATCTTCTAGGGAGACCTGAAAAATAAAGTAGTAATAGAAGAAAAAGAAGCAGGAGCAACTGAAGAGACAAATCCTAAAGGAATCCCAGATTTTTGGTTCACAATATTTAGAAATGTAGATATGCTGAGTGAATTAGTACAGGTAACAAATTCAGTGGCTATTTTGATTAGGGTGTACGTGATGCATTATTAAATGGATGTTGTCTGGAAATTGTGTGCCACATTTTTGATCTTCTTAAGCATCTTTCTTGGGTTCACTTGTTTGGAAATGTCATTTTTAGCGGCTGAAATTCAGGTTGGGGTGGAGCTTGAGATCCTTCTCTTCCTGCCTCTGTGGACAGTGGAGCAGCATGGAGGTGAGGGAAGGGGATTTTGAGCTCTGCTTGCTTGAATTTCAGCAGCTGAGATTCATGGAGCTTGGGATCCTTCTCTGTCTACTTCTGCAGAGAGTTCTGCAGAGTCAAGGAGAGAAGGATTTCAAGCTCTGCTCCTGCTTGGATTTCGGCTGCAGACCAGGATCATCAAGGAACTCTTTCATCCAGTTCTCTGAGATGAGAGGATATTCTCTTGGCAAGCAGGAGTGGTTTGCAACCTTGTCTGCTAATTTCCCTATTGACTTTCTAGAGAGGCCAGCAGAGAAGATTGCAAATGATGATCGTATGATCACATGACACATGGTAGCTGTTAAGTGTGAACAGGTTGCCGAACATACATGATCATGTGACCAGGGTGTGTGTGTGCAATATTAGGAATGCTTTAGAGGGCATGAAGCACTCTTTCCAAGGGCACTGTAACTCTGAAAGTCATTAAGCAACCAGTCATTAAGTGAAGACTGCCTGTAAAATTTTGTGCTTGTATGCTTGAGCCTACTTACTATATTTTTCCTAAGAATAGGAAGTGCCTTCATTTCAGTCTACTTTTAATGGAGAATGATTGCTTAATTTTGAAAATATTTCAACATTTTCCTCAGCATTTAAAGAACTCTTCAAATTTATTTGCATTTAGTGATGATTTTACAGTGATCATTCCCTTTTATAAAGTTAGGAGAAGGAAAATAAAATGTTCAATATTGTACTTCTATGTATTAACACTTATAATTACATGAAATAAGCTTATAACATTTTTAGTAAATCTGGCAAATAATTTTATGGAAAAGTTTTTTTTCCAAATATAGTATTGCAGCCTTTCCCTGTTAGAAGCAAGAAATACAGTTATGATTCTATGTTCTAGAGCAGCAGTTCCCAACCTTTTTGGCACCAGGGACAGGTTTTGTGGAAGACAATTTTTCCATGGACTTGGAGGGGGGGGGGGNATTTTTCCATGGACTTGGGGGGGGGGGGGTCAGTTTCACTTGCTCGCCTGCCACTCATCTCCAGCTGTGTGACCTGGTTTCTAACAGTCTGGGGGTGGGGACTTCTGTTCTAGAATAAACAGAATTTTTTGAGATAATGCAAGCTGCATGTTTTGGTTTTTTTGTTTTTGTATTATCTCCCCAAATATAAGCACTGCTTATATAAATTACTTTTTATTAATACTTGCTGGAGCCAGTTTTTTATTTGATTCCATCTCTGACTAATCTGTCATATTCAGTCTTAGCATTTGGGTATGGGTACAACATCTAAGGTACATAAGAATATGTGGTAGAATTTACATACTGTTTTGCTGACAGTACAGATAAAAACTTCTGTTTGTGAAATTCACCTAGTACTTCAGTGTAGAACAGTTTATTTCAAATATTTCATCATCAAAGAGTGATTCTGTGAGGGTCTCCTTCTTGGTCAGGGGGTTGGACTAGATGACCTTTGAGGTCTCTTCCAACTCTATCATTGTGTGTGTGTAAGGCAATTTTAAGCATTTTTGAAGTGCTCTGAACCAAAAACAACTTTATGTTCAGAGCACTTCCAAAGCATTTAGCAATTGAAATGTTTAGAACAGGGGTGTCAAACTCAGGCTCGTGGGCTGGATGCGGCCCTGGGATGTTTAGATCTGGTCCACGGGGCCAGCCTGGAAATATCAAAGGACCAGCCTGCAGTGACTCCTGGCCAAAATAGGGCATGGAGGGCCTCACATTCCCCCCCCTCCTGCCACGGGCCATTTTCAGCCTCCATGGCCTCGTGCAATACTCTGCTGGCCACATGAGGCCTCCCCCTGGCCCATTTTTGGTCGGCAGAGTGCTGCAGGAACGTGTCTGTCCCTTCTCCCTCCCCCACCCCAATCTGCCCCTTAGAGAACTACAATGCTGATCAGGTCCTAGAAGAAATCCAGTTTGACACCCCTGGTTAGAATATAGAATACCTTAGGTCAAAATATTTTGTAAATGCCTATTTACTATGTGAGTGTTGGTAACTATCAAATTCTTCAGCCTCTTGCTTTTTATTTAGAAATTATTTGATTTAAAAGTTAAAAAATCAAAACTGAATATTTGCATAGTTTGTTGTTCTATTGAAATGTAATCCATTTATTTAATTTTGATAATAGATTTTCCATTCTTTTTTAGGAATATGATGAACCTATTCTAAAATACCTGCAAGACATTAAAGTGAAATTTTCTGAGCCAGGACAGCCTATGGTTAGTACTGATTAACTTTAAATATTAATATAATTTGGTAGTTAATGATTTTATATGGAAGCTTTTAAGTTTTATTTTATTATATTAGGTTGTCACATACAAAATATGAGTTTCTCAGCGCTGTTTTCAAAGATCCTGCTATATTTGAACAATTCTTAAGTATAGTGCCACAGTAACACCACCTACTGCTACTGTTATTTAATGAAGACTACCTTAAAAACCAAAACCTACCATTTGAACGTCTTTTACTTGTATTCTCATAAACAGACAGGACAGATATTTCCCGTGTTATTTGCTGTAGCTAAACATTTCAATAATGATGTAGACATATTAAATATTCTATGTACAATAACTGTTAAAATAAATATTCTGTAATTAAATCTTGTTTTGAAACAAGAAAATTACTATGTAGTCATGCTATGTTTTTATAACAAAGCTTCATAGCATTTTGCACAACAAATTAGAAGTAGTCAATATATTACATAATTAAAAATTAAAAACATCAGATGTCTGTTGAAATGTATTTAAGGTCTTTTTATTAATGTAGCCTTTAGTGATAGAAACAATTGATAGTTGAATGGTTCATTATTGATTGCTTAGAACAGGGGTGTCAAACTCAAGGCCCAGGGGCCGGATTCGGTCCACGGGGTACTTAGATCTGAGACCACCCTGGAAACAATGAAGGACCGGCCAGCGGTGCTTCTTCCAGCAAAAATGGGTTCCCAAGCTCTGTTTTCGGCTGCGACAGCCTCCTGCAACCCTGTGCCAGTGAAAAAGGAGCTCAGGAGGGCAGCCCTCCTGAGCTCCGTTTTCACTGGCATAGGGTTGTAGGAGGCTGTCGTAGCCGAAAATGGAGCTCGGGAGCCCATTGCTGGCAGAGCGCTTGTGCCACTACGGGTGCCCCCGACAGGAGTGGCATCGAGCTGGCAATGCCTACCCTGGCCCCACGAGGTCAAACAAAACCCTGATGCAGTCCTCAGTGAAATCGAGTTTGACACCCCTGGCTTAGAAGAATAACCTGCCCATGTTTATATTGTAATTCAATGTTACCTGTTTTATAAATGTTTGGTATTAATAAGTCCCACAAAGGTAGATGAATATTATTAAAATGTAACATGGTTTGGGAATTAGCAGTGGAAGTCATCATTACTTGTTTTGTAATATTTGTTCAGTTGCAATTACTAGATAATAAATTAATAGGACTTTACAATTTTTTAAGTAGGAATGTTTCAGAATACTAGGTAGAAAGGTGAAGTATCTCTTTTCAAAATACTAAACTTTTTCAGGTTTACACGTACACTGTAGGATCTGCCATGTGCTGTATCTTCAGGTATATGCATGCAGAGAGACTACATTTTGTCATAGCTACACAAAGGACAATGCAAGCACACAATAGGAGAAACAACTAGGAACATGTTCTAAAAGTTCCGTGTGAATTATAATGCTTTAGCAGTTCAAAAACTGATTTTTTATGAAAGATACTGCCCAGTCTAAAGAATATGTTTGCAAAGTTTGCATAAAATTTTTATATCTTGCCCATATGAACTATGCCATTTTAGAGTAAATTGATAATCTTCTGTTCCTATTCATCTACCATGCTGCGGATTGTCAATTCTGATATTCTCTTGAACTCACAATGTATTGTTTTCTTCATTATCTGCCAGAAAATTGTGATCTTTGGAACAATAATGAACTTCTTTTAGTCTTTTACATTAGAGTTTCACTTCGAACCCAATGACTACTTTGCCAACTCAATTTTGACAAAAACCTACAAGATGAAATCAGAACCAGATAAGACGGATCCATTTTCATTCGAGGGTCCTGAAATTGTTGATTGTGAGGGGTAAGGAAATGTTTTAAAGAACTGTTTAGATTTTAATCAGATTGTATCATAATGTGATCACTATAAAATAGGGCAAATTATTCTGCCAGACAGAACGAGTGATAGAGAAGGAAATGGTAATGGTTATTACTAATAAGGTTGGATATGCAAGCATTTTGGAATGAATTTACATCAATCAGCTCTAAAAGAATAGCTTTTAAGACAGAAACATAGAATTGAAAAGGAATATTTTTTATTTTCAGCACAGGAGCCCAAAAAGGTTAGCCACCACTGTCTTAGGATCTCTTTCATACCATAACAAGTCTCCTCCATCATATGTCTGCGCATTTGACTTTTGTTTCAAAAATGAAAAATGCATTTATTGCTTCTTTCATGCTACCAGCATTTATCTAGTCCAGTGGTGGATAATCCTTTTGGGTTCCTGGACCAAAAATTGTGTGCACACACTTGCACGCTTGCACTCACGTGCCAGCACCCAGAAGGCAATGTGCCGCACCCTATGCATGCTCACTTCATCTGCTCATCCAAGTCAATAATACAAATGGTGAAGAATATAGCACTCTTGACTGATCTTTATGGTACTCCACTCAATATATTTCTCCAATTTGATGAAAAATCATTGGTGAATACTCCATAATTTTTATGACCTGTCCTAAGATCTTCCAGGTATTGAGGTCAGACTGACAAATCAGTAGTCCCCTTGTTTCTCCATTTTGCCTTTTAGAAAAGAATAATGCCTATCTCTAAATCATACGGCATTTATTTAATTTGTCAGGATGTCTCATAGATGATATGTAAGCTTTAATATCAGATCAGCAGTTCAGTTGGTCTTGGGTATTTAAAGATAAATAGATACTTTCCAAATATATTTTTATCAGAAAATGTCAATCCTGTCCCTTCATCTTACTCTTTACAATTTCTTGATAGAAAACATTTTTGTTGCAGAAGATGAGTCAAAATATGAGTTAAGTAGTTCTGCCTCTGCTACCTGTTAATGTTTTGTGACCTTTATTTAGCGGTTGATTCGGTGATTCTTTTTTTATTTTGAACATACTGAAAGTAGTTGGTTTTGATTGTTCTTAGGCATTCTTTCTTAACCCTACCTCATGCTGTGCTTTTTTGCACAGTTACATTGGCTGATTTTGTCCTTAGTTTTTTGCCCCTCATTTTAGTCATCTATTCACAGCTGAACCTTTTGAAGAAATTGTATCCTTAACTACTGACAGTCACGCAAGTCATCTCACGAGGTTTCCCTTATATCCATTATAAATATACTTGTCCTCAAATAGCAGGTATTCAGACTCACCTTATTTACTTTTTGTACTGTGAATAATAGTGGTTATACATTGTTATGCACAGTGGTCATTAACTTTATGAACCAATCCTCCTGTTATTTGAGCAATTTAACAGGCTTCATTAAAGCAAGACTCCTACCTTCCCTGTATATTAGGCAAGTCTTTATTTGAGTTTGTGTTTTAAAGATTTTGTTTTCAGCCCCTACAAGTTTCACTTTAAAGCTTTCCTGATAAAATTCTCTATTCTTTGGCTGAATATAGTTTTATCAGTCCTTCTGAGGTACAGCCCATCTTGTGTCAGCAGTCTGGTATTTCCTTTTCCAATATTTTTCCATGGACTAGAAGGAAAGTTGAGAACATCACTAAGCTCCCACTCCCCAAGTATTGAATTTGTTTCTTAATTTTTTTTAAATCTTATTGTAGTTGTTCTTTGCAGTATAATTTGTCCCATGTTGATTAGTAAGCAGGGAGAATTATCAGTGAATTTGGTCAAGTTTGGAAAGTTTTGTCTTTGTGATTCTTGCTCCTGGCAGATAGCACACTTTAACAATCAAAAAGGATTGAACTGGAACATCTGCTTACTTTGGGTCTTTATATTAGTAACAGGACTTTTCTTTTTCTCTGTAGAGTTGAAACTGCATCCTCTCTGCCTTTAAGGGATTCACCAACATATCTCTTGGTCTACCCTTGAAGGCTTAAGAGTTGCTTCCTCTATAAAAATGAAAGCTTTCTCAGTCCCGGTGCTGTAGTATATGTTTACATCATTTAGGTCTGTTTGTCAGTCTGTTCATTGATAATCATTGTGATTCAGACAAGTAGGATCTAAAAATCGATAGAAGATTTGTAAAGTTATTACCATTGTGCTGTAGTATATTTTAGGCAAACAATTGCACCTGCTTAAAAAAGTTATTCTTTGCTTAATAGTAATTGTGACTGGAATTTCCATCATTAGGTGATGTAGTCATAAAGCATGATGTCACATCACTTAGTGATTGCAGTCCCTCTTGTCATTATGCAAGGATTGCTGTCATTAAGGAAGGACCTCCGCACAATTTCCTCCAGGCTTCCAAATAAGCCAAGTCAATAGAGAAACTGGCAGGAAGTTGTAAGCCCTGGGCAGCTCACAGGCAGGCTGGTGCGTAGGTCAGTGAATTCTATGGCTTGAGTGCAGCCAGCTAGGGGTTAGCTGCTCCCAACGACAGGTGGCACAGCACAAACACAGCTGGGTGGTGTTGGTTGCTCCCAAATGTGGGAGGGCATTGAGGTGGCTGCTGTGGCGCCAGTGTGCCCAGGTAGGAAGCAGTTGCTACTGGGTGTGTGGATGGAGCAAGTTGGCTGGGCGGGGTGGTGGTGGTGGCCGTTATAGAATGTGGTTGGGTGTTGCAATCTGGGAGGTATGAGTAATCTGGCTCTAGCTGGGCTTCTCAGTGGAGAAGGGGGTGAGATTGACTTACAAGAGTTACCCCATGGCCTTGCTGGCTTCTCTTTCACTTTGCTTGTGTGGGAAGCTGGCAAGAAGGCTGTCAATGGAGATGACCCAACAAAGTAGGAATGAGAAGTATTGGAGAGATCTCTTTGCAACAAGCAACAGTTTCAAGAGTTATTAAAAAATTCAAATCTAGTTATGGGTTTTAGCTCAGTGGCAGGATCATGCTTTTGATGAAAAAAATATTTCAAGTTTGATCTCTAGCATTTCCACACAAGACTGGAAAATTTCCTGTCTGAAATTCAGAAATTTTCAAGTATTTTAAGCAGTAATTTGATTATTTCAAATTATTTGTATTGCAAACATTACTGCCTATGAAACATTCTGAAGTTTCTTTATTGCCTGCTTATTGCATTTTCAGAATTTATCAGCTAAAATGTCATCTTCATATTATCATTTTATTTTCAGTATTGTGGTTTAATGATATAAAAATCTGAAATTTTCTTAATGCCTCTTTATGTTATCATTGTTACCTCCTTTCATATTCTTTCATAAGTATTTGGAGATAGCTAATACTGTTATAGTGCAAGGGAAGGGTGTTATTATCATCATGGCTAATATTAGCCTGAGCAATAAATCTGTTTATTTAATGTTACTGATACATAATTTTAATTCATCTTCAGATGCACTATTGATTGGAAGAAAGGAAAAAATGTTACAGTAAAAACAATAAAGAAGAAACAGAAACATAAGGGTCGAGGCACTGTCAGAACAATTACTAAACAAGTACCTAATGACTCATTTTTTAATTTCTTCAGTCCAATTAAAGGTAACATTGGTTCAATTTATTCTGCCTTTGTTTTATAATACTGAACTTTTTCCATGTCAGAAGTATGAGCAAAACAATTGAATGGATTTTATTTCTTGTTGGAATATTTTCAGGTTTGAGTAGACTG
The DNA here is from genome assembly GCA_004320025.1 of Laticauda laticaudata. Lineage (NCBI taxonomy): Eukaryota > Metazoa > Chordata > Lepidosauria > Squamata > Elapidae > Laticauda > Laticauda laticaudata. The sequence continues at coordinate 22,375 of BHFT01034625.1, read as the reverse complement.
TAAAGATTCAGTATTGAGAATCAAAGCAAGTTGGAACTAGCAAAATGTTTAACAGTTGCAGAAATAAGTCTCCAGCTCAGAATGGGTATTTAATTTTGACCATGATGTAGTTAACCTGGATGAGGTTCTTGCAGTGTTTTCTAGAGGTCATAAAATCACTCTCAGTAACCTAAAAAATGAAGAATTGGGATTAACAACATAATAGTTCCTACTTGTTAGATTCTAGTTTTTCTACCTGATGTCTCTTCTTAGTAAATTGTAGTGCAAAATTGTTATTTAATCTATGTGAAAAATCGCTCTGAACTAGGAAAAGACACAACAAAACTTGGAAAAACAGTTTGAATATTCGTTACCATAGATTTTTCTTGTCAGGAGAGCTATATTTTACTAACCAAGCAAAACGAAAATAAAGTTACCGCAATGTTGTGAATTTTTTCTTATGATTCCCATCATAGTGAATGCAAATAAGAAAGAAGATTCCATAGTACCATCCCTATAGGGGTTAATGGATAATGTTGAAAAATCCCTTTAAGATATGATTTAATATTAATGAGATAATTATTAGAGTATTGCATTTTAACAATGCTATTAATTATTAAAGTCCTTTGACTCTCATCTACATGGAAATATAAATTTTAACATCTCTTTTTAATTATGTAAATATTAGTGCCATACAAACTTATTCATCACCCCAAACCATCCATGTTTTGCAGTTTTCTTTTGCACCGTTTTTCTGACTCCATGTTTAAACTGTTTCATGCTTAAACTACTAGTTTAGGAAACAAAGGGAGAGACACTTTATACTGGATTTCTATTTGTCCCTTCACAAAGGATTTTTTAAAAAATCTGTCTATTCATGTAAATACTATACATGTTAGTATTTGAAACACAAAAATTGTTTTATAAACAATTTACAGTACATTTGTGTTTTTTCCCCCTGTAGTTTCAGGAGATGGAGAATCACTGGTAAGTTTTATTTCATTTTTAAAAATAATGAGTTCAGCTTTATAGCTTCACATTTGATTGTTCATATACATATTTCATTAACAATGTTGCATAAAGTCTAATCAATTCAATGATGGCTTTCTATTTATTATTTTTTCTCTGGTATTTGGTCTCTAAGCTTTATGTAATCTTGCTCTCCAAAGCTGTTCAGTAATTGTTTACAATATTTTTTTGCTTCAAAAACAGATTTACATATATAAAAATGTCTAATAAAATGTTGATATTACTTGATACATCGTTGAAAATTGCAAGTTTGGGAAACAGACAAACTTTTCTATAAATCAGAATTCTCTTTTTTAGCAGTTGTAAATTAGTAGAAATACATATCTATAGCTTACAAAATACTTCAATTTCATTTCTATTATTCATTTTAAATTATTTTTGATGATAAGATAGATGTAGTTTCACAGACATATAATTTCTTTTAATTTTGCAGGATGAAGATTCAGAGTGTACTTTAGCCATAGATTTTGAAGTTGGGCACTTCTTCCGTGAAAGAATAGTGCCCCGTGCTGTACTCTATTTCACTGGAGAAGCTATAGAAGATGATGATAATGTATGTGTCTCACAATTATTTTAAATTTATTTGTTTGTATGTATTAGTTTTGCATAGAGACATTGTACTTGCTTTTAATAATATTTTTGCTGCTTAAAAAAGAAAATTCAAAGCTTTAAAGTCAAGATTAATAATATTAGTTCAAAGTTGGTAATTTCTCCACTATATGTGAATCCTGCATCTTGTAAGTAAACGAGGTGGCCAATACTCCTCAAAAATTTCGTAGTAAGGATTTTGTTTACTTAGCAAGCATGAATGATGGAACATCATTTGGAAACAAAAATTGAGATTTGTGCAGACTCTGCTTTTTTTATTAGCTATACTACACAAAATAGAGCTGGCTGTAAAACAGGAATATTCATAGAATAAGAAAAAGTTATGGTGTGTTATTTTATTTCATGTCTTTCCTGTTATATGAGACTCATGGAAGAACAAAATCCATGCTATAAAGATATAAATTCATGCATTTGACTAGATGGATTTTATTACCACTACAATTGCTATTAACATGCAATCATTCAGTAATACCTGAGGTGAACAAGGACAAGGACATGTACACAAGAAATTGAGTCAATGTGTACCTCCCCCTTTGGACCCTAATATATAAAGAAGACTAAATAATTTCCAGTAATTGCTGTAATATTTAAATAGCACTTAAGTTTCAATGTCTAGCATAATAATAATTCTAACAACAGTTCTGCCAGTATGTTGTTATTACCACAACAAATGTGTGTAGAAATGCTTACTGTGAAAAGATAGTAGCTTATATAGTGCTGTTCACTGAAGTTACCACGGTGGGGTGATATGGGACTGAGAACTTCCCAACTACTCTTTTGTTCAGTGTATCATCCTAGAAAATACTGCACACAGGTTTGCTGTTTGTCTGACAAATATTCCTTTTTGTAGCTTTAAAAACAAATAAAAAAGATAAATTATGCAAAATACAGAATAACAACCCTCTGCTCAAGCAGGAATGTTTGTTCATATCTTTAATATTATATTTAAGTTCAGTAAACCTAAAAAGTAGAGAATTGAGTTGAACTCATCCCAGATCCTGGCAACTTAACTCATCTGGTTTTCTTGGTAATAATAGGGAAATGACTACATTCTTCCATGTTTTATCCAGCTTCCCTGTCTGGTATTCAAATATTAGGTTCAACCTTGCTGAAAGGCTTTTTGAGATAGTCAATTGAACATTTACGAAAACCTCATAGAAATTTGCAATGAATATTGAAATAAAAAAATGTTCACGTCTATTGAAAGTACTTTGCTATATTTAGAATAAGTTATCTATTCATCTTCTCTGAAATAATTATGGGACTGTAGAAAGTTACATTTAATTGTTCAGTATGCAAATGCAGATATTAGTCTGATACATTTTAAATTGTCAGATGTATATAGGTAGATTTGGAAAAATATGGTTCAAATATTCATATAAATGCTAATAAGTGTAATGAGTGTAAAGTAATATCTAAATGAGTTTCTCTCCCCTCCCTACTCTCTACTCCATCCTTTTAATTAGTTTGAAGAAGGAGAGGAAGGAGAAGAAGAGGTGAGTATATTATGGTTTAATATATTTTGTTCAGTGGAATACATAATAAATACTGTAGGCTGAATAATCAAGGAGCTAGATGCATTTTAGAACAGTGATTGGCAAACTGAGGTCTTATATTAACCTTAATGTTGTGTTTTGCATGTCTATAAGTATTGACCCAGATGGAATACCTCAGTATCAAAAGTCAGCGATAACAAATTGGCTATTGTGTCTATATTTAAAAGACAGTCTAGTTCAAAGGGAAGCTAAAGGAGTTACAGAACTAGAATTCTTGAAAATCACACATTTTTTACTTTACAATTACATTAAAAAGAAGTTAAGTGCAGTTCTAAAAATGTTACTCCCAAACACATGTGAATGCAAGTTAGGAAAGCAGAAAGTAGGCTGAAGTTAGAAGAATCCTATATTTATTAATTCCCAGTAACAAATAGCTTAGATCTTAGTTCAGTGGGAGATATTCTGTAGATCTGGTCTTCTACTTCTCAAAAGAGAGAAACCATATGACCTGATTTTCATTCCCTTTTTCTGTAGATCATTTCTTAATTGCTTATTATTTCCTTCATTTATACAGAGCAGAGATAGGTCTTGTTTCTATTTCCCACCCCCCATCCTTTTTCTTCATTTTTAAACAAATTAATTATTGATAAAAGGAATATCCTGCTGTCCCCCCTTCTGGTTGTTGTTACTTCTTTCTTCTGATTTCTGAGACTTCCAGTATAGAGTGTGATGGATGTTTATCACTAGCCATATTATTTTGGAGGGTACGTGTTGTGAATTTATTTGTAAGTAAGCTGCTGTAGCTTCTTCAGCCACAAGAAACTTCTGCAATATTTATTCCTCCATCAAACTTTGATGCAGGAGAATTTCCAAAGACAAGACTTGCTGACTTTATCTCTGCAACATTGAAGAAACAGTCCACTCATTTAAAGCACTTTTCTTTGTAGACAGAACTGATCATTTTGAAAATCTTACCAGAATTACAAATAACAGTTGAGAGAGTAAAAATATTCATGATCATTCATGAGAAAAGAAGGATAAAATTACCTGAAATGTGCTCATTCTTAGAAAGATGCTGGTTTAGTCTCATCTTGCTGTTACTTACTTATTTCTACTATTAAAAAGAATGAAATACTCAAAAATACTCTAATTTTTTTTTGTCAGAATAGCTAAAGGAAATGTTAAATAGTCTATATCAGTTTCAGTACAAAGATTGGCTTGTGTTTATCACATCTTCTCAAAACTCAGCATTCACATTTCATGGCCTTTACCAGTTTCATTACTTGAAAACCCTCTTTGATCTCAAATCTTTTCAAAAGTTACAAAGACCTTTAGCAATCAGATTGCCTCAGGATAACAAGCTTGCTTGGCAAACTTTGTAAACAAAAGAATCTAGTACCATCATTCCAGCTAAATGATACCATTAGCTTATAATAGAGACTAATATTCCTGTCTCTGAAAAGACAGGAAGATCCAATTGATAACAGATGCATTTAATATTACAAAGCAGTGGACACATGTTTCTGGTCTTTGTGATTAGTAAGAATCAGCAATTAAAAAATGGATAAAATAATGTGCATAATTATGTAAAAATCTTGGTTGTCAAAAAAAAAAAAAGCATACTTATCCCAGTCCCTTCTTTTAAAATCTAGGAATTAGAAGGGGAAGAAGAAGGAGAAGAGGAGGAAGATGCAGAAAGTGAACCTAAGGTAGGCTCTGTTGAAATACTTATATTAAGCCAAAATTATAAATTGTACCACATGCCACATACATTCTACTAATTCTAAAGTTAATAATTGGTTAATTTTAAAAGTGGCCCAATTTTTTTTGTTCATTATTCATTCAAATGAATACATTCTCACTTTTTCCTTGTTATTACTAAGCTAATACTAGTTCATTACATTTTCTTTAACCTGACAAATTAATAGTTTTATAACATGGCGTACATTATAAATAGCAAATTCTGTTTCTCTTGTATACATATTTTTATAAACTTAGAAATATATTTTAGCATATGCCTGCTCATTTAAAAGCTTTGCAGATTTGAAATATATTTGTCCATTTTATGCCATTTGCTTTTGTGTTTCTATTGTTTTTCATTCTAAAATACCAAAATTTGCTTTATTCATTTCATTTTTTCCCTACTAGGGAAATTAATTTGCAAATGACACTTAATAAATTCCACATATACAATTACAGGGATATTGATAGTGATGCAATTGTTATGTGGTATTCCTATGTGATCTTTTTCTCTTGAATGAACATTTTAGTCATGTAGGTGAGATGAAATAATTCATAAAGTGTTTCTCCTTTTCCTTTCCTTTCCTCACTTTTCACTTCCTGCCCCATTTTTAAAATTACAACATGGAAAGAATCCTCCTTGTCATCAGTTCTCAAACTAGTTTTACTTACACTGATAGCTGGTTATCTGCAAGACACTGACCAGAGATCTATATTAAAATAAAGGTAAAATATGCAAATATTTACATGTGAAAATTGGTTTTGAATTTTGAACATTGTACATGTTGATTTAAACATATGACTTGTACACTTGGCACAGTTGTACACATGGCTTAGAGATAAAGTTTCATGACTATTGTAAACTATTATAGTAATGATGTGATAGATACTGAATTGANTTGTACACATGGCTTAGAGATAAAGTTTCATGACTATTGTAAACTATTATAGTAATGATGTGATAGATACTGAATTGAAAATGAAATGCATTGCAGGCAAGTGTTAACATCTTTGGTTAGAAAAAATGGAAAATATGCTTATTTCTATGAGTGATTGTATGTGATAAATTGTTTTTTTGTGCCTTCTGGAATACTAGTTACTGCTTTTTACTTTTGTTTATTTGGGTCCATTTCATCTTTCTTTTTTGCTGACAGTTCATTTCAATTTTTCCCATTTAGGTGTAATTTAAGTCTGTTTATCATTCATTCATTCATTTATAGGTAAGGTTGAATTCCATTAATACCTAACTTCCAAGGCTCCCTTTTTTTGAACCCATGCAAATTTCATTCATTTAAGTACCTAATTTGTGTCATTCACCTATTCTATGGAAAGAAATGGTACTTTATCAAAATAGTGTATAATTAAGTCCACAAAGACTTGGTTAATGTTGAAAAAAAATACATAAAACAGATGTGACTCTTAAATTGTAGATAATGACCATTAGGGGAAATTAATATTTATTTAGATATGTCTTCTCAAATGTCCAGATACAATCTAAAAAGAAATGTTCCAACCTAACTACTTAGCATTCAATATTGAGCTGTTTACCCTTACAGATAGAATAATCTGTTTCAAGATCAGATTGTTTCTATTAAGGTTGTGGTGGCCTGTTGTAGTGTTGAAATGCTTTCAGTGACATCACAACTTTGGAATGAGATATTTGGGGGGAGGTCAACATTATTTCATTCAAAAAGTACATTCTAGAATGTATTTGTTACTGTATCGGGGTGTGCATGTGTGTGTGTGTGTATGTGTGTGTTGGTTGGTTGGTTGGTTCTTTGTGTAGGCTTTTGTGATTTAAAACTACTAGCTACATTTTGGTATGTTTTCAGTATTTAGCCTTGACATTTAAAAAGAGTGTCATCTATGCTAAATTAGAAACATCTATTTAAACATTACTTTGTGCATTTAGATTGGTTTAATTTCCTTCTCTTTGATGCTATTAATGTATCAAAATAGTTGTCATTTGCATTTAAATATCTTTTATTAAGATGGTATTTTGATTTGAAATTTGTCATTTTTTCATACAATAACTGATGGTCTTTAACAAGAACTACTTGTTTTCAAGCTGAAAAAAATGTTCTCTTTGCGAAAGTGGGTAGATATATAAAAGCGCAAATGTTTTACTCTGGTAATTCCCAGATAATTTTATTGAGGAAACCATGCCAGTATTGATTGTTTTAATCTTCAAATTACTTGTTTCTGTGGTTGTCTTTCCTCAGAATAAGCCATTAACTTGATCAGCTCTTCTCTTTAAACTATTTTTCCTCTAGATGTGTCATATCATCTATATCTGAACTTCTTGTTTTAGAAAAATTTTACTTCCTCCCTGTTTTCAACAAACATTGAGTTTTTAGGAAGCATTGAAGAAGTTCTGGAAGATGTACTTAAGCTAAAAGTTTATTATCCATGGCAGAAGAATATTGTGCATAATGTAGTAGGTATTCCTTGAAAGGAAAAATTATTGAAAGATTCACAAATCACTGTTTTAACCTGTAAAATTGTTTAAGGGTTGATTCATAGCCCTTATGTATGCATTAATTCTGTGTAAAATGAAATAAAATGCTTCCACTGAGCAGTGCCTGGTAATTATCTCCGCAAGGAACCCACATCATTCTGCAGGTGGGAAACCCTCTAGGCGCAAATGCAGGGATTTTTCCATTCGGGTCGGGCAGTCTTTATCCGCTTCCCTTCTATCCATCCACACCCTGTGGTGATGGAGAAAAGGGTTGAAACCTACCTTAAGGATTCCTCCAAGCCAGAGACAGCCTGAAATATAGGAAAGGAGGAAAGCAGTGCCACTCCCCAATCTCTCTTCTCCTCTCAAATGCTTTCCTACCCATTAATTCCCAAACATGAAGGTAAGAAGGACTCCATAGGGAACCAAGAGGGCAAGGATTGCCCAAATCTCTCGTCTTTCATTGGACTCCAATCAGACACCTCCAATTCCAAGACATATTTAAAGGTCTCAAACACCTCATATGTCCAACTTGGTCTTGAAGGGAGGTGTTCTAGATTGGGAGTCACATGAAGACAGAAAGATTGGCAACTCCTTCCTTTTCCCTATGGAGTTCTTTCTTACCTCATGCGTTGGGAAATCATGGGAGAAGCATTTGAGAGAGAAGAGAGATGGGGAGTGGCCACTGCGTTTCCTCCTTTCCTAGTTTTCAGGCTCTGTCTCTGGCTCTGAGAACTCCTAAGGTAGGCTTTCACCTTTCTCCATCACCACAGGGGTGGATGGATAGAAAGGAAGTGGGAAAAAGACTGCGACCGAATGGAAAATCCCTGATTGCGCCTAGAAGGTTTTCCACCATGCAGAAATGATGTTGGGTCCATTGGGGAGATATTTACCAGGGCACTGCTTCGAGTGGAAGGCATTTTATGTTCATTTTACACAGAATTAAATTGCGCAATCACCGATAAGGGCTAAATGAATTCAACCCTTAAACAATTTACAAGGTTAAACAGTTGATTTTGTGAATCTTTAAGATAGATTTCCTTTCAGAGGAATAGCCTACTTACATTATCTTGCACAATATACTTCCTGCCTGGATAATAAACTTTTAGCTTACCAGTAACATCGTTTCCAGAACTTCTTCAATGCTTTTCAAAACTCAATGTTGTTTGAAAACAGGGAGAAGTAAATATATGTCCTAAATAACAAGAAGTCAGATGAATAGATGATATGAACATCTGAGGGAGGAAAAATGAGTTTAAGGAGAAGAGCGCGTATCAAGTTAATGGGCTTTCTGGAGAATAGAGATCCCAGAAACAAGATAATGTTGAGAGGATTAAGACATAGTGTTCAAATACTGCAATGGTCCCATAAAATTTTCGAACTTACGCAGAGTAACAGACATGTTGCGCTTTATATATCTACCACTTTTCGCCAAGCATGAGAAACATTTTCAGCTGAAACAGCTAAGTTCTGATTAGACCATCAGACTTGATGAAAAAATGACAATTTCAAATCAAAAATACCATGCTTAATACAAAGATATTTAACATGCAATGACAACTGATCTTTGACTTACATCACATAGCCATCAAAGAGAAGGAAAGCTAACCCAATCTAATGCACAAAGTAATAGTTAAATAGTTGTTTTCTAATTTAGCATAGCATGAACTCTTTTAAATGTCCCAAGGCTAAATCCACCACTGGTGTTTGGAACAATATCTCTCTAATGAGTTGCAAATACTGGAAAACATTACTAAATGTAAGCTAGTAGTTTTACAAATCCACCTAAACGCCCTCACAGCAATAGAACCACACACCAACACACGACACATGCACACCCCGGATTACAGGAACAAATACATTCTGAGAATGTACTTCTTGAATGAATATAATGTGACGCCCCCAAATATCTCATTGCCCAAATGTTGTGATGTAACTGAAAGCATTTTCAACACACTGCAACAGGCCACCCACACACCTTATCATAGAAACATCTCGATCTTGACAATCAGATTGGTTATTCTATTCTGTAACGGAGGGTAAACAGCTCCCAACTATCTGAATCGCTAAGTAGTTAGGGGTTGGCTGAACGATTTCTTTTTAGATTGTATCTGGAGCATTTGAGAAGACATATCTAAATAAATATTTAATTTCCCCTAATGGTCATTAGCTACCGAATTTAAGTAGTTCACATCTGTTTTATGTATCATTTTCAAGAGCAGTATACCAAGTCTTTGTGGACTTAATTATGACCACTATTTTGATAATAGTACGCATTTTTTCGCATAGAATAGGTGAATGACATCAAATTAGGTACATTAAATGAAGAGAAATTTGCATGGTTTCAAAAAAAGGGGGGAGGAGCGGGAGACTGGAGTTTAGGTATTTAATGGAATTCAAACCTCGCTTTCACTGTAAATTGAATAGAGCGTGATGATGATGAATAAACAGAACTGTAACAGTAACGACCTAACGGAGAAAAATTGAAAACGAAACTGTCCAGCAAAAAAGAGGAAGAGATGATAATGGATCCAAATAAAGCCAAGAGAAAAAGCTAAGTAACTAGTGATTCACAGAAGGCACATAAAAACAATTTATCACCATACAGATCACTCAGTAGAAAGCTACAGGCATATTTTCCATTTTTTCTACACACAGAAGAGAGTGCTAACTTGTAATACACTGTTGCCTCCAATGATTCGTCCATTTTCGACTTCAATCTATCACATCATTACTTATATAGTTTACGATAGTCGTATTGAAACTTGTATCGTTCTAAGCCATGTGGTACAATGTGCCAGAGCTGTACAGGCATATGTCTGTTCAAATCAACATGTACAATGTTTCAAAATTCAAAAACCAATTTTCTCACATGCAAAATATTTTGCATGATTTTACTTTTATTTGTAATATAAATCTGCTGGTCAATGTATCTGCAGGATACCAGCTATGCCAGTGTAAGGTAGAAACTAGTTGGAGAACTGATGACGAAGGGAGGATTCTTTCCATGTGTGTAATTTTTAAAATAATGGGGCACGAAGTGAAAAAAGTGAGGAAAGAAAGGAAAAGGAGAAACATCTTTATTGAATTATTGTCATCTCACCTACTATTGACCTACAACATGTTATTCAAGAGAAAAGATGCCATAGGAATGACCAACATAGACAATTGCATCGACTAATCAGTACTCCCTTGTAATTGTATGATGTGGAATTTATTAACGTTGTCATTTGCAATTAATTTCCTCTAGCTAGGGGAAAAAATTTGAAATGAATAAAGCAAACTTTTGGTATTTTTAGGAATGAAAACAATATGAAAAACAGCACAAGGCAAATGGGCAATAAAATGGGACAAATATATTTTTCAAACTCTGCAAGCTTTAAATGAATGAGCAGGCATATGCTAAATAGTATTTCTAAGGTTTACAAGAAATGATTGTATACAGAAAACAGAACTTTGCTATTTATAATGCTACGCCATGTCTATAAACACTATTAAGTTTGCAAGGTTAAAGAAAAATGTAGATGACCTAGTATTAGCTTAGTAATAACAGGAAAAAGTCGAGAATGTAGGTTCATTTGAGATGAATTAGATGAACAAAAAAAATTGGGCCACTTGTTTAAGAAACTTAAATACAATGGATTAACTTAGAATTAGTAGAATGTAATGTGGCACTGTCGGTACCAGACTTTTAATAAATTTTGGGCGTTAAATATAAGGTAATTTCAACAGAGCCTACCTTAGGTTCAGCTTATTCTGGCATCTTCCTCCGGTCTTCTCCTTCTGTCTTCCCCTTCATAATTCCTAGATTTTAAAGAGAAGGGATGGGATATAAGTTATGCTTTTTTTTTTTTGTTCGTTAACAACCAAGCTATTTTACTAATATTTATCCACATTATTTTATACCGATTTTTTTATTGGCTGATTCTATCTAATCACAAAGACCAGAACGATGTGTCCACTGCTGCTTGTATATTAAAGTGCATCTGGTATCAATTGGAATCTTCCGTGGCTTTTCAGAGACAGGGAATATTGTACGTCTCTATTTATAGAGCCTGAATGGTATCATTTAGGCTGGAATGATTGGGTACTAGATTCTTTTGTGTTTTACAAAGTTTGCCAAGCCCAAGCTTGTTTATCTGACAGGCAATCTTGTATGGTGGCTACTAGAGGGTCTGTTTTGTAAGCTGGCGTTGCTAGAAAAATTTGAAGTGCATAGAGAGGGTTCTTCAAGTAATCGAAATAGGCTGGTTCATTGCGGAGAGCGCCATGAAAATTGTGATAGCTGAGTTTTGGAGAAGATGTGCATAAAGCACAAGCTCAATCTTTGTACCTGAACTGATAGTAGTATTTAACATTCCCTTAGCTATTCTGAGGCAACGAAAACATTAGAGTATTTGTTGAGTATTTTCATTTCTTGGTTTCAAGTAGGTAGAAATAAGTAGAGTAACAGCAAGAATGAGAACTAAACCAGCATCTTTCGTAAGAATGAGCACATTGTCAGGTAATTTTATCCTTCTTCTTCCAATGAATGATTCATGAATAGTTTTTACGCTGCTCGTCAACCTGGTTTATTGTGTAATTCTGGTAGATGATTTTCAAAGTGATCAGTTCGTGTCTACAAAGAAAAGGCTTTAAATGAGTGGGAGCTGTTTTTGCACATGTATGCTAGGCAAGATAGATAAGTCTGCAAGGTCTTGTCTGTGCGGAAATTACTCGCTGCATCAAAGGTTTGGATGGGAGGAAATAAATATTGCAGAAGTTTCGTTGTGGATGAGTAGAAGCTACGAGCAGCTTACTTTAGCAAATAAAATTTCACAACACGTACCCTCCAAAATAATATGGCTAGTGATAGAACGATCCATCACGACTCGATTAGCTGGAATTCTCAGAATCAGAAGAAAAGACGCGCTACAGTACACAACAACCAGAAGGGGGGGACAGCGAGATATTCCTTTTATCAAATAGATTAGATTTTGGTTTAAAAATGAATGCAGAAAAGGATGGGGGGGGGAAATAGAGAACAGAACCCTATCTCTGCTCTGTGTATAAATGAAGAGAAACATAAAAGCAATTAAGAAAATGATCTACCAGAAAAAGGGGAATGAAAATTGCATGGTCATCCATGGTTTCTCTCTTTTGAAAGTAGAAGACCAGATCTACAAGATATGCTTCCCACTGAACTTAAGATCTAAGCCTATATTTGTTAACTTGGGAATTAATAAACCTCCATAGGATTCTCTAACATTCCAGCCTACTTTACTCTTTCCTAATTGCATTTCACATGTGTGTCTGGGAGTAACATTGTGTGAGAAACTCGCACTAACTTCTTGTTTAATGTAATTGTAAAGTTAAAAAAATGTGTGATTTTCAAGAATTCTACGTTCTGTGAACTCCTTAGCTTCCCTTTAAACTTAGGACGTCTTTTAAAATATATGACACAATAGCCAATTGTTGTTATCGCTGACTTTTGATACTGAGGCTATGGCCATCTGGTCTCAAGTACTTATAGACATGCAAAACACACAACAATTAGGTTAAATATAAGACCTCAGTTTGCCAATCACTGTTACTAAAGAAAATGTCTGATCTTAGCCTCCTTTGATTAGTTCAGCCTACAGTATTTATTCATGTATTCCACCTGACAAAAATATATAAACCATTAATATACTCACCTCTTCTTTTCTCCTTTCTCTCCTTCTTCAAACTAATTAAAAGGATGGAGATAGCGAGAGAGGGAGAGGGAGTGGCTCGAGAGAACTCATTTAGATATATACTTTACACTCATTACACTTATTAAGCAGTTTATATGAAATATGCTTGAACCATAGTTTTCCGCAGAATCTACCTAATATACATCCTGACCCAATTTAAAATGTATCAGACTAATATCCTGCATTTGCAGTAACTGAACAAGTAAAATTGTAAGACTTTCTTATCCGTGCAGTCCCTGAATATTATTTCAGAGAAAATGAATAGTATAACTTATTCTGAAGAGTCATGACGCAGACCCAGCCATTACTATTCAATACACGTGAACAGCTTTTTTTTATTTTTCAATTATTTCATTGCCAAATTTCTATGAGCGTTTTCAAGTGAAATGTTCACATTGACCTATCCCTGCTAAAAACGCCTTAGCACGCACTCAGCCGTATGGACACCTAATATTGCAAATAGCCAGACAGGAGCAAAGCTGAGATAAAACATGGAAGAATGTAGTCATTCTCCCTATGTATTACCAAGAAAACCAGATGAAGTAAGTTGCCAGGATCTGGGTAAATGAGTTCAACTCAATTCTCTACTTGTTTAGGTTCCTGAATCGTTGAAATATATATTAAAGATGATCTGAAAAAACATCACTGCTTGACACGAGGGTTGATTTATTCTGTATTTTGCATAATTTATCTTTATCTTATTTGTTTTAAAGCTTACAAAAAGGCGTGAATATTTGTCAGAACAAACAGCAAACCTGTGTGGAGTATTTGTCGTAGACGCCCATTGGTACATACTACCTGAACAAAGATGGACGTTAGTTGGGAGCAGTTTCTCTCAGTCCCATCACACTCTCCGGACCGTGGCTCAACTTAAGTGAACAGCACTAATAAGCCTGACTACTCATTTTTCAACGTGAAGCATTTTCTACACACTTTGGTTGTAGGGTAATAACACCATAGCTGGCAGTAAGCTGTGTGTAGAAATTATTATTATGCTAGACATTGAAACTTAAGTGCTTAGTTTAAAAATTACTAGCAATTACTGGGAAATTATTTGTCTCAGTTTTATTAGTATTAGGTCCACAAAGGGGTTACCGGTACACATTGACTCATTTCTTGGTGTACATGTCCTTGATTCCTTGTCTTCACGCAGGTATTACTTGAAAGATTTAGGCTACCATGTTAATAGGCATTGTAGTGGTAATAAAAAATTCCATCTAGTCCAAATGCGGATGAATTGTATATTGACCTGTCCTATAGGCAATGATTTTGTTCTCATGGGATGTCCAAAAAAGACGGAGATACCGGCCAACCGTACCTCACCATGAGATCATCATGTTGGGGGGAAAAACGTGAGAAGTAAGTGACACATGCAGGATTTGCGGCCATCTAGTATGATACCCTCAGTTTTACAGCCAGCTCTAATTTGCTCGAGTAGGTTACATGCTACATAATATAAACAAGCCAGAGAGTCTGCCACATAATCTCAATTTTTGTTTCCAAGGATGAGTCCGCATCTATTTCATGCCTTGCCTAAGAACACAAAATCCTTACTACGCTCACCATCCCTCTTCCTTCTCGGCAGGGAAGTATTGCCACCTCGTTTTACTTTACAAAGATGGCAGGATTCACATATACGTCCTCGTGACCGACAAGTCCAACCAACTTTTTCGACTAATATTATTAATCTTTGACTTAAAGCTTTGAATTTTCTTTTTTTAAGCAGCAAAAATATTATTAAAAGCATAGCTACAATCTGTCCTCTATGCAAAACTATAATACATAGCGACAAATAAATTAAAATAATTGTAGACACATAGCATTATCATCATTTCTATAGCTTCTCCAGGTGAAATAGAGTACAGCACGGGGCACTATTCTTTCACGGAAGAAGTTGCCCAACTTCAAAATCTATTGGCTAAAGTACACTCTGAATCTTCATCCTGCAAAATTAAAGAAATTTATGTCTGTGATAACTACATCTAATCTTATCATCAAAAATAATTTAAAAATGAATAATAGAAATGAAATTGGAAGTATCTTTGTAAGCTATAGATATGTATTTTCTACTAATTTACAACTGCTAAAAAGAAGAATTCATGAATTTATTAGAAAAGTTTGGTCTAGTTTCCCAAACTTTGCAATTTTCAACGAGATGTTTATCCACAGTAATATCAACATTTTATAGGACATTTTTATCATATGACTAAATCGTTTTTGAAGCCAACAAAATATTGAGAAACAATTACCTCTTGAACCAGCTTGTGAAGAAGCTACTAGATTTACATAA
The DNA here is from genome assembly GCA_004320025.1 of Laticauda laticaudata. Taxonomy (NCBI): domain Eukaryota; kingdom Metazoa; phylum Chordata; class Lepidosauria; order Squamata; family Elapidae; genus Laticauda; species Laticauda laticaudata. The sequence continues at coordinate 7,060 of BHFT01034625.1, read as the reverse complement.
GCTTTAGAGACCAAATGACCAGAGAAAAATATTAATAAAAATACGAAACGCTTCATTCATTGGAAGCTTGTAGACTTTACTAGCACATTCGTTAACTGAAATATGTTGTATATGCAGCACAATCAAATGTGAAAGCTATAATAGCTTGAACTTCATCTATTTCTTTAAATCACAAGTGAAATAAAACTTACCAGTGATTCTCCATCTCCTGAAACATACAGGGGGAAAAGACACCAATGTACTGTAAATTGTGTTATTAAAACATTTTGTGATTTCAAATACTACATGTATAGTATTTTTACATGAACTATAGACAAATTTTTTTCAAAAAATCCTTTAGTGACCAGGGCGAGCAAATAGAAATCCTAGATATAAAGTGTTCTCTCCCTTTGTTTCTCTAAACTAGTAGTTTAAGCATGAAACACGTTTCAAACATATGGAGTCAGAAAAAACGGCTGGCAAAAGAAAACTGCAAAACATGGCATGGTTTTGGGGTGATGAATAAGTTTTTGTATGGCACTAATAATTTACATAATTAAAGAAAGAGATTGTCTAAAATTTATATTTCCATAGTAGAATGAGAGGTCAAAGAACTTTAATAAGTGTAATAGCATTGTTTAAAATGCAATACTCTAATAATTATATCTGCATTAAGATATTAATCATTATTCTGATAAAGGGATTTTGTCAACATCTATCCATTAAAGCCCCTATAGGGATGGGTACTATGGAATCTTGCTTTCTTATTTGCATTCGACTATGATGGGAATCATAAGAAAAAATTTCACAACAGTTGCGGCCGGGGGTTTAACTTTATTTTCGTTTTGCGTTGTTAGTAAATATCCTCAGCTGTCTCCTGACAAGATACAAAATCTTTATGGTACACGAAGTATTCAAACTGTTTTTTCCCAAGTTTTTAGTTGTGTCTTTTCCTAGTTCAGAAGCGATTTTTTCACATAGCAGTTTACCAATAACCAATTTTGGCACCTACAATTTACTCGCCGATAGAAAACTATCAGGTAGAAAAACTAGAATCTAACAAGTAGGAAACTATTATGTTGTTACTCGCAATTCTTCATTTTTTAGGTTGACTGAGAGTGATATTTATGACCTCTAGGAACACATGCAATGTAACCTCATCCAGGTAACAACATCATGGTCAAAATTAAATAACCCGATTCTTGAGCTGAGACTTTATTTTCTGGCAACTGTTAAACATTTTCGTTGAGCTATTCCAATCTTGCTTGATTCTCATACTGAATTCTTTACAGTCATACCTCACAGACCGAAAATAATGTCCAACAAGAAATAAAATCCATTTCAACTTGTTTTGGTCATACTCCTGACATGGAAAAAGTTCAGTATTATAAAAGACAAAGGGCCGAGAATAAATTGAACCAATGTTACCTTAATTGGACTGAAGATAATTTAAAAAATGATGTCTATCTAGGTAACTTGTTTAGTAGATGTGTTCTGACAGAGTGCCTCGACCCTTATGTTTCTCTGTTTCTTCTTTATTGTTTTCTCTACTGTAATTTTTCCTTTTCTTCCGAGTATCAACTAGCTGTATCTTGAAGATGAATTCAAAACTTATGTATGCAGTAACATTTAAACAGATTTTATTGCTCAGGCTAAATCATATTAGCCATGGCAGCTCGATAATAACACCCTTTCCCTTGCACTATAACAGTATTAAGCTTATCTCCACAGATACTTATGAAAAGCAATATAAGGAAACGATGCCTGGTAACAATGATACATCAAGATAGACCGGCATTAAGACAGCATCAATCTTTGCATCGATTTTGTTTCTATATCATTAAACCACAATACCTGAAGATCTTAAATGATAATGATGGAAAGATGACATTTTTAGGCTGATAAATCTCGTGATGGGAAATTGCAATATAGCAGGCAATAAAGAACTTCAGGGAATCGTTTCATAGGCAGTAATGTTTTCAGATACAAATCAATTGAAATAATCAAATTACTGCTTATAAACTACTTGAAAAGTTTCTGAAGTTTCAGACAGGAAATTTTCCAGTCTTGGCTGTAGCTGTGGAAATGCTAGAGATTCAAACTTGAAATATTTTTTTCAATCAAAAGCATGATCCTGCCACTGAGCTAAAACCATAACTAGATTTTGAATTTTTTAATCAACTCCTTGAAACTGTTTCTTGTTGCAAAGGATCTCGTTCAAGTACTTTCTTCCATTGCGCTACTTTGTTGGGTCATCTCCATCTGACTAGCTTCTTTGCCAGCTTCCCACACAAGCAGTGAAGAGACGAAGCCCCAGCCAAGGCGCATGGGGGTAAACTCTTGTAAAGTCAAGCTCACCCCCTTCTCCACTGAGAAGCCCAGGCTAGAGCCAGATTTACTCATACCTCCCAGATTGCAACACCAAACAACATTCTATACGGACCACCACCACCACCTCGCCTCCATGCTCACACTTTGCTCCATCCACCACACCCACGTAGCCAACGTGCTTGCCTACCTGGCGCACGACTGTCGGCGCACAGCAGCCCACCTCAAGTGCCCTCCCACATTTGGGAGCAGTAGCCAACACCACCCAGCTGTGTTTGTGCCTGTGCACCTGTCGTGTGGGAGGCAGCTAAACCCCTAGCTGGCTGCACTCAAGCCATTGTAGGAATTCACTGACACTCACGCACACCGATCCTGCCTGTGTGCTGGCCCAGGCTTAACAACTTCCTGCAGTCTTCCTCTAATGACTTGGCTTATTTGGAAGCGTGGAGGAATGCGGACTGACTGGCGGGGTCCTTCGCTTAATGACCAGGCATCCTTGCATAATTGACAAGAGGAACTGCATATCACTAAAGTGATGTGAGCATGGCATGGCTGTTAATGACTAAGCATCACCTAATGCATGGAACTATTCCAGTCCACAATTACTATGAGCGAAAGAATAAACTTTTGTTAAGCGGTTGCCAACCTTGTTTGCGCTAAAATATACTACAGCACCCAAGTTGTGTAATAGACCTGTTAGCAAATCTGCTAGTCGATTTTTAGATCCTACTTGTCCTTGGGAATCACAATTGATTTATCAATGAACTAACGTGGACAAACGAGACCGTGAAATGATGTAAACATCGATACGTACAGCAGGCCGGGAGGCTCGAGAAACAGAACTTACCATTTTTAAGTAAGAGGAAGCAAACTCTTAAAGGCCTTCAAGGGATAGACCAGAGTATGGTTTGGTGAATCCTCATTAAATGGCAGGAGGGAGGATGCAGTTTCTACAGACTCTACAGAAGAAAACGAAAATCCTGTTACTCAGATGATAAAGACCGCGAAGAAGTAAGCCAGGAGTGTTCCCAGTTCGAATCTTTTTGGATTGTTGAAATGTTGTGCCTATACTGCGCAGGTAGCAAGGAATCCCACAACAGACAAAGACTTTGCCAAAACTTGACCAATGTCACGTGATAGATTCTCCTGCGTTACTAGAGGTCAACATGGGACAAAATGTAACTGCAGAGAACAACGTTACAATAAGATTTAGAAAGAAAGATGAAGAAGTACAAATTCAGTGACTGGGGAGTGGAGCTGTGATGTTCTCAACTATTACCCTTCTAGTCCATGGAAAAAGTATTGGAAAAGGAAATACCAGACTGCTGACACAAGAATGGGCTGTACCTCAGAAAGGACTGATAAAACTAATTCAGCAAAGAATAGAGAATTTTTATCAAGGAAAAGCTTTAAAGTGAAAACCTTGTAGGGGCTGAAAACAAAATCTTTAAAACACAAACTCAAATAAAGACTTGCCTAATATACAGGGAAGGTAGGAGTCTTGCTTAATGAAGCCTTTAAATTTGCTCAAATACAGGAAGGATTGTTCCATAAAGTTAATGACGCACTGTGCATAACAAATGTATAACCCTATTATTCAACAGTACATAAGTAATAAGGTGAGTCTGAATACCTCTATTTGAGGACAAGTATATTTATAATGGATATAAGAAACCTCGTGGAGATGACTTGCGTGACCTGTCAGTAAGTTAAGGATACAATTTTCTCAAAAAGGTTCAGCTGTGAATAGATGACTAAAGATGAGGGGCAATAAACTAAAGGACAAAAATCGCCAATGTAACTGTGCAAAAAAGCACAGCATGAGGTAGGGGTTAAGAAAAGAATGCCTAAGAACATCAAAACAACTACTTCAGTATGTTCAAATAAAAAAAGAATCACCCGAATCAACCGCTAAATAAAGGTCAAAAAACATTAAACAGGTAGCGAGGCAGAACTACTCCTAACTCATATTTTGAACTATCTTCCTGCAACAAAAAATGTTTTCTATCAAGAATTGTAAAGAGTAAGATGAAAGGGACAGGATTGACATTTTCTGATAAAATATATTTGGAAAGTATCTATTATCTTAAATACCCAAGACCAACTGAACTGCTGATCTGAATATTAAAGCTTACATATCATCTATGAGACATCCTGACAAATTAAATAAATGCCGTATGATTTAGAAGATAGGCATTATTCCTTTCTAAGGAAAATGGAGAACAAGGGGACTAACTGATTTGTCAGTTGACCTGCAATACCTGGAAGATCTTAGGACAGGTCATAAAAATTATGGAGTATTCACCAATGATTTTTTTCAATCAAATTGGAGAAATATATTGAGTTGCGAGTACCATAAAGATCAGTCCGAGTGCTATATTCTTCACCATTTGTATTAATTGACTTGGATGAGCAGATGAAGTGAAGCAATGCATAGGGTGCGGCAACAATTGCCTTCTGGGTGCTGACGTGAGTTGCAAAGGTGAAGTGTGTGCACACAAATTTTTTGGTCGCAGGTAACCCAAAAGGATTATCCACCACTGGAACTAGACTAAATGCTGGTAGCATGAAGAAGCATAAATGCATTTTTCATTTTGAAACAAAAGTCAAATGCGCAGACATAATGATGGAGGAGACTTGTTATGGTATGAAAGAGATTCCTAAAAGACAGTGGTGGCTAACCTTTTTTGGCTCCTGTGCCTGAAAATAAAAAAATATTCTTTTCCATTCTATTTTCTGTCTTAAAAGCTATTCCTTTTAGAGCTGATTGATGTAAATTCATTCCAAAATGCTTGCATATCCGAACCTTATAGTAAATAACCATTAACCAATTTCCTTCTCTATCACTCGTTCTGTCTGGCAGAATAATTGCCCTATTTTATAGTATCACATTATGATACAATCTGATTAAAAATCTAAAACAGTTCTTTAAAACATTTCCTTACCCCTCACAATCAAACAATTTCAGGACCCCTCGAATGAAAATGGATTCCGTCTATCTGTTTCTGAATTTCATCTTGTAGGTTTTTGTCAAAATTGAGTTGGCAAAGTAGTCATTGGGTTCGAAGTGAAACTCTAATGTAAAAGACTAAAGAAGTTCATTATTGTTCCAAAGATCACAATTTTCTGGCAGATAAGAAAACAATAACATTGTGAGTTCAAAGAGAAATATCAGAATTGACAATCCGCAAAGCATGGTAGATGAATAGGAAACAGAAGATTATCAATTTACTCCTAAAATGGCATAGTGTCATATGGCAAGTATTTAAAAATTTTTATGCAACTTTTGCAAACATATTCTTTAGACTGGGCAGTATCTTTCTAAAAAAACAGTTTTTGAACTGCTTTAAAGCAATTTAATTCACACGGAACTTTAGAACAATGTTCCTAGTTGTTTCTCCTATTGGTGCTTGCATTTGTCCCTTTGTGGTAAGCTATGAACAAAATGTAGTCTCTCTGCATCATATACGCTGAAGATACAGCACAATGGCAGATCCTACAGTGTACGTGTAAACCTGAAAAAAGTTTAGTATTTGAAGAGATACTTCAAACCTTTTCTACCTAGTATTCTGAAAACATTCCTAACTTAAAAAATTGTAAAGTCCTATTAATTTTATTATCTAGTTAATTGCAACTGAACAAATATTACAAAAACAGTAATGATTGACTTCCACTGCTAATTCCCAAACCAATGTTACATTTTAATAATATTCATCTACCTTTGTGGGACTTATTAATACCACATTTATAACAGGTTAACATTGAATTAACAATTATTAAACATGGCAGGTTATTCTTTTTCTAAGCCAGGGGTGTCAAACTTCGATTTCACTGAGGACTGCATCAGGGTTTTGTTTGACCTCGTGGGCTAAAAAAAAAAAGGGGTTGGCATTGCCACCTCGATGCCACTCCTTCGGGGGCACCGTAGTGCCAAGCGCTCTGCCAAGCATGGCTTCGCCGAGCTCCATTTTCGCTACGACAAGCCTCCTACAACCTATGTCCAGTGAAAACGGAGCTCAGGAAGGGTGCCCCTCCTGAGCTCCTTTTTCATGGCACAGGGTTGCAGGAGGCCTGTCGCAGCCGAAAACGAGCTTGGGAAAACCCCATTTTTGCTGGAAGAAGCACCGCTGGCCGGTCCTTCATTGTTTCCAGGGTGGGTTCAAGATCTAAGTACCCCGTGACCGAATCCCGGCCCCTGGGCCTGAAGTTTGACACCCCGTTTCTAAGCAATCAAATAATGAACCATTCAAACTATCAATTGTTTCCTATCACTAAAGGCTACATTAATAAAAAGACCTTTAAATACAATTTCAACAGACATCTGATGTTTTTAATTTTTAATTATGTAATATATTGACTACTTCTAATTGTTGTGCAAAATGCTATGAAGCTTTTGTTAATAAAAACATAGCATGACTACATAGTAAAATTTTCTTGTTTCAAAAACAGATTTAATTAGCAGAATATTTATTTTAACAGTTAATTGTACATAGAAATTTAATATGTCTACATCATTATTGAAATGTTTAGATGCTACAGCAAATAAACACGGGAAATTATCTGTCCTGTCTGTTTTATGAAGAAATACAAGTAAAAGAACGTTCAAAATGGTAGGTTTTTGGTTTTTAAGGTAGTTCTTCATTAAATAACAGTAGCAGTAGGTGGTGTTACCTGTGGCACTAAATACTTAAGATTGTTCAAATATGCAGGATCTTTGAAACCAGCGCTGAGAAACTCATATTTTGTATGTGAC
>BHFT01034623.1:0-20991 GCA_004320025.1 Laticauda laticaudata | reverse complement strand
CAAACCATGGTATTTGGGGGTCAGCTTATATGCGAGTTTTTGCAAAATTCCTCATTTTGGGGCAGTTTTTTAAGGGTTAGCTTATATGCGAGATTGGCTTATATGCGAATATATACAGTATATCTTTCCCCAAGCAACTTCTTGGCTAAAATCCCCAAATACCTTCTGATTCTTCAGTGTCTAACTGGCTTATATTTTGCTATGGTATGAGATGAGTAATAATGTATTCAAAGAAATGAAGGCTTTGACTCAGAAATTTTTGCCATACATAACTTCCCCAAACAACTACTTGTTTGGTCAAACAATTACTTGTTTGGTCCTACACATTCTTGAAAAAAGAAGAAATAATTGCTAAGGAACACCTTTCTTGTAAAACACCATGTCTACATTTTCTATTTTCAAGAAACTAAAAGCTTGAAATCTCTTTTATGGTATGATTAGTCTTTCACAAACGGTCAAATCAGTTTTAAAGCATTTGGATAACTTATCAGCTTTTTCCAACCTTGGAAACATCCAAATGTCCATTGCTGAGAATTGTTAAGATTGAAAGACACATATCAGGAGGTTGGTTTAATTGTGCAGCTCTAGTTTGTATGTTCAGGAGGAGGGCTCCTGGATGGAAAATCAGTTTATTAGTGTAAAATAAATAAGAATAGATCGAGAAAATGTACAAACAGAAAACAAGTTTTTTTGGGAATCAAGAGTATTTTTTTCATGCAATATTCCTTGCCTAGGTTGTAAATCCTTTTTTCCTGGTGAGCAAGGTAAATATGCTTTCTACTCACAGACTGACACTTTTGGAGTCAAGCTTGTTACCATATTATTATCAGTGTTATTATCTAACATGCCATCTGTGTCAACTTAAGTGAACATATGTTAGAGATGGAGTCCATGAGACCGACTCAAAGGAAGCAATAGATGCCAAAGAGATTGTTTTGGTAGATTTTAGCTGATTCGCCATATGGAATACCAGAATGAAGACCTTTAAGAAACCTCAACAAGAAGTTATGGTTCTCAAAACAACAGTGGGTTCCAATGTTAAGTACTTAAGAGAATGGCATCCAAATGAAAAGCTACAAAGAATGTGAGAAAATTTGGATTTGGACAAACCTTCTCAAAAATTATACAGCTGGATGGGAATTGTAGTACTTTAGAACTGTTACCTAGAATAAAGTAGGTTTTTCACTATGCACAATGCATTTCTTTGATACTTGGGAAGTCAGATCTATCTTGGCCTAGCCAGATGTTGAATCACTAGCACTAGAGATATTATAAAGTAGTTCTTTATGATTCCCTGGGTGACGATAGGGAAACACTGAAACATTCACAATGGAGAATTGGATTGTGAAGATGGCTGAATTATTAAAATTGATTTGTTTCATTCATAAACAACTAAAAAACTTTTATGGTTTTTTTTTTGCTGAAAATAGGGAAAAAATTAAATGTGAGTTTTGGATTTGTTGATTCAAAAGGTTGAATATAGACTGAGGGACTATGTAATGTAATTTTAGAGATGGAAGCAGATGCTAAATGTATTTATAAGTTCTGGCAAGCATATAAAAGCCTTTTCTTATTTATTTTCTTCTTTTTCTCTATGTATTGCTTTCCACAGTTTTTCTTTTATTTTCTCTCTTTTTCTTAACATTTCCTCATATATTTTCATGATTACCTTTTATTTTTCTAAAAATCTTTAATAAACATGATATGCAATGATTCTATGGGTGACTGGCCACAATATCAAAATGGTATGCTGCTCTGCACATATTTTTGATCAAGCTGTCAGCTCTGAACATGTAACCAGTTCCTAACCAATTTATACTGAATGGAAAGAAATAAATTCAAACACATTACCTGAGACCTTTGATGTCAAAGGGAGTTAATAAATAAAACTGAATTAAATTCTACCTAGATCCATATGTTGTTTATGAAACTCAGAAAATGCTACTAAACCAGTGTGAATAGTTATTTTTGGACAATGACAACAAACTGAAAATCCCTCCCAGGTGCATTAAAAGTTCCAGTCTTTCTAATAATTAAGCAAACACACACACACACACACACAGAGTTCAGAAGATCATTGTAAGCAAATGCAATCATGATTAACATTTCTAAAAAATATAGATTATTTTAGCCATTTAACATTTCCACTTTCAATGATCCTACTAAAATTTGGCCCTGAGTATTTTACAGCTTTTGGTCTACTCAAAACCTTGCAGGATGACTTTTTTTGTGTCAGGATAACACTGTATTTGGGCTTCACCAAACACCAAGCACAAAGTGATCCTTCTGTACCCCATTAGTATGTTTGCAATCACATCTTGCTCTTAAAACTAGTTTAATTAATTATATAGTCAGAAAATGGAAGACTATTTTGGCCATAGCCTCTCAAATAATTATTTCAGTACACATAATTTTGTGAACTGAAGAAAGCTATAGTGACAGCGCTACTATCGTGGTACACAAGATCTGGCCAACAGTAGCAATTTGCCATCTTGTTTCTTTTTCTTTTTAAAGAGGAGCAATGTTCTCTTTCTCTCTTTGACTTTCATTGATTAAGCAAGAACAGCTTGGCAAAATGTAGTATTAAAGCCATTCCTAAAGAAGAGAATGAGCATGAAATGAAGTTAAGGATGTTTACTGCTCACTTGAGACAAGCAATTGTTTATGGTCCTTCATTGTAGTTTAGTTTTTAGGGTCAATAATAAATATAGCTCTGAGGGAGCTTGTACACACATTGAGAGGACAATCCATCAACATTTAATTTGGTAAAGGAGGGGAGCTATTAAAAAGGCTGAGCTGAGCTCATGAATAAAATGGAGTGTTGGGTCCCTCTATTAAAAGTCAGAATAACATGAATGGCTTTCTCTGTTATCGTAATAATTCTAATTAACTTTTGGTAATTATAGTGGCTGCTCACCTAAAGTAATCTAACAGTTATTATTCCAGGTCATTATTTTGAGTAGATGGAAGGGAAATGAATAAAATATATTTTATGGCAAGACTACCCACTGAAAAAAAAACTTTCTTATTAAAGGCTTTAAAAAAAACTGTTGGTTGGTTGAACTTCATCATTATATATCTGTGTTTAAGAGCTTCTAAGACAATCACACCATCTTTACAGCAATGTAACAGTTTGCAAATACATTATAAAACATTCAGGATTCTTTCCCATTATTAATTACTACTGTGTGCAGAAAGTACATTTTATGCCCTCCCTACCCCCCAAAAAAATCTTTACTGCCCAGTTCTTATTTTCTACTTCCTTTGCTGGGGAGAGAAAATGAAATAAATAATTTAGCTTGTATTACAAGGAAATGTTCTGCAAACAAGTATTTGTATTTAAGTTTAGCCATTGGATTTCATATTTGTTATGTGCATTAGTTTTTTAAAAAATAAATATATTTATTTTTATTCACTTTTTTGAGATAAATGAAATATAGGAGTGTCCTCTGATTCAGGATGTTCAAATCTTGGAGAAATTCAGTGGATTAGGGATACAGTTTTCCCACTAAGGAAGGGTAAATCTTTTCTGACCTGGTTTGAGAACATCTACAAATCTCTGATCCTATTGGTCAGTACAGCAGTCTGTTATGGTGCCATAGCAATTGAATCTATAATGTTTTTTTAAAAATACTTATCTATATTTATTGGAAATGTCTTAGTGAGAGTAGAAGAAAGGTGAATAAAGGTTTCAGGAATCAATGGCTTTATCTTAAGTTTGAGTGGTTTCTGTGATCAGAACACCATCAATTTTTCCAGCTTTAGCGTTCCTCAGTTTTGAGGTAGTTGAAAAAGTTTAATTAATAATAAAATTAGCAATTAGAAGCCCTGGTGGTACAGTGCTTAGAATGCATAATTGCAGGCTAACTCTGCCCACACCCTGGAGTTTGAATCTGACCAGCTCAAAGTGGACTCAGCCTTCCATCCTTCCAAAGTGAGTAAAATGAGGACCCAGATTGTTGGGACAACATGGTGACATTGTAAACCAAGAATGCTATAAAGCATTATGAAGCAGTATATAAGTCTAAGTGCTATTTTTATTGCTAAACGCTCTGTTATAAAGAGTGGCTAGATGACAAAGGGTTATGTAACGATATCATCAATGTGGATGGGTGAAGAAATGAAGCAAATATTTGATTATGCATCAGGACACTACTATTCTGTGGTGGTAGAACATGATGACAAGATATAATGCATCTCTTCCAAGCACTACTTAAACTGTACCCTTTGTTCCAAGAGATTTTGCATTAGTCTGCTTCCACTAAAAAAGGTAAGGCAATTTAAAAAATAAAAATCAGACTATGACAGAACGATATAAAAAGAAAAAATATGATGCAAGAAAATACCCATTTAGGGTCTCAAGATAATAAGGAACTTAATGAAGTGTGCTGAAAAATGGACACACAACCTGCTACAAATGGGAGTAACATTGAGCTGGAAATAACATCAACACTAATAGATGACCCTTTGATCCAGCAGTGGTTTCTTTGTGTGAAAAGTGGGGAAGGCATTTTTTTCCTTTCATTTTGCAGCACTTCCAATCTTTGATTACAGAGAAATTTTGTAACAGCATTATAAGGTAGTAAAGGTGAAGTACCAAAAAAAATTGACATCATGAAAATTTCTAATCTTGCTGTCTAAACAACACAAATGTTGTTTTATTAGGTTTCCAACTGCCTAATAGGTGACATGGGACATGTCTGTCAGATTAAGCCCTATTACATTCCATTAATTTAATAATAAATATATATGTTATTCTCATTGTCTTAGACTGATGAATTTTGCTCAAACTGTACCCTCTAATAACTTGATTTTTCCATTAGTTATATATAGTATATAACTGTTTGTCTACATGGCATGCTACCTTCTTACAGATTTATGTGAGTGATATGGTATATCTTGACTGGGTTTTAATGTAGCTTTGATGTTGGAATCCACAAATGTCTTCCATTTTTAATTTATTTTTCAAAACTGGAGATACACATGACTTATTCTCTGAACCATTTGTTGACTGGCAGATGGGTGACATGAAAGAAATGGAAAAGTTCTAACCAATGATAATCTGAAATAATAAAAAAAGCTTTTTGGATTTTTTTAATCTCTCTGTATCTCAATTACATTGTAAGCCATAGTTCTCTTTAAAAACTTGTTTGTTATTAAAGATCTAAATCTCCTTATTTTAGTCATGTTGCGCATACCAGTGTAATGCAGTACAAGCAGATTACAAGCTGATGGTTAAATGTTAATAACAAGAACACAAAACATTAAGGCAAGTGACATTTACATAAGTATCTTGATCTTAATACATGTAATTTACATATGAAAATGTAATCACCATAGAGATAAACAGCTGCAATGTTTAATTAAACTCTCCACACAAAATTGGCCTGCAAGACATAGTTTGTCACTGCTAATTTATCACAATTCTCATAAGTATTCTTTAAAAATAAAAAATGCAAAACAAATGACTCTTATTGATAATTTAACTTCTGGGTTACTTTATCGTATCCTCGATGGGCTTTGATGGTACAATTAAAATATAAAGAACTCAGACTCATCTTCTCACAATTTAGGAAATGAAGCCGTAATATATAAAGAACAAATTGTTGACAGAATAAAAGGGTCAGCACTATCACAGCATAGGAAAAAACAATTTAAATAAATTTAATGCCATTGTAAGTCATATGTCAGAGAAGATGCCTTATTTGGTTTGTGGGGCTGGTTAAGGAGGAAATCATTTTCTGTGAAAATTAGCATCAGAACCGTAATGGAAGGATATCAACTCTTAGCTTATACCAGCTCTAATAAAAGCCACATCTTGGTGTCTCAGCACTTGAGTTCATTGCAAAGTCAAATTGTTGCTGGCATTTGGGAATGAGAAAAGCATATGGCAAATGATGTTTTGCTTATGATGTAGTTTAGCATAACAGAGATTATATTTGGACAATATGCTTCAGGGACATCGTTCTCATTCATCCTAGCATGACTCTCGTTCTATGAGTAGGGTCTTAAATGGAGCCTATGCTATCTTTGGCTTGTTTGCTTTGACTTCATGTCAAATGCATGACTTCAGTCCTTATTTCATAAAATAAGCATCTTCTAGAGTCTTTGGAATTAGAGATTCCCCTTAGTTTTGTGGCAATTCATTAATAATATTTAAAGCCCTGTCACACTGCACCAACGGATGGAAAGAGGATGTAAAACGGAGAAAAACACTTGCCATCCGTTGGTTAATGGCGATGCTTCTGTTCTGTACTCACTGCCCTCCGTTTTTGCTTCCTCTCTATCCGTCCAGCAGTCCGTGCTATTTGACATTTCATTACCGGGCTCAGAAAGGTTTTGAGGCGCTACAAAACTTCTTTTGAGCGGAAAATGTATTCCAATGCAGGTCCATTCTGCATCCTCTAGCATACGGGGGACATACCGTTCTGCATGCATTACGGCAGTCTGCTATATCCGCAGGCATCCGCTGGCACATGCCGCGCAGACTCTGCGAAATCTGTGTCGCGGAGTGGTAAGACGGACGCAGGGAGGAAGCGGTCCGGAAACGGAGACACTGCCAGCGTTAGTAGCACGACGGGATGAAGAAAGGATGAAATTGTGATATGCAAATCGCGATCTGCCAGTCATCCGCTGACGTATCGACTATCTGGCATCCCTGCTCTGCAGCGCTCGCTGCGATCCTCTGACGGCATCACGCTCGGTGGCTCGCCGCAATGCCGGCGTTGTCCAGGTCCCGCTCTGCGTCTGCCGCCGGTGCCGGTTCCTTGTCGTGTTATGCCGGTGTGGTTAATGCGAAGATTTCTTCCGCCTTTTGAGAGCGGGATAACAATGGATGGAACATTTTTTCTCGTCCGCTGTGTCCTTTTTACAAACGTTTTGCATCCGTTGGGCAGTGTGACAGGGCCTTAAGCTCAAAATATTAATACATTTTCCAATATAAATGTAATAAAGTTACCATATATAGTATGTATGTGTATGGATATGTGTATGTAATTTTTTTCCTTCTTACCATTATGGATGGTTTGAGTCTCTCTCAATTTCAGGTCCTGGGAGTCTGAAGGTTCTGCACACAGGATATTACCTGTTCCCTGCACTCTTCTGGACAGAGAATTCTGATATTATTCCTGGGACCTGTTGGAACTCTGCCAGATTAGGAGAAACACACACACTAGGTGCTTGTATTACCATTGGGATCACTTTGGCCTTTATATGGATGAGATAAAAGATCAGAACTGATCTACAGATACACACTCTTAGATATAAGTGTAATTGAATTCACTTGGGGTTATTCCTAGAAAAGATAGAAAAGCAGTCACATGTCTTGTAAGCATAATAATGTTATCCATCTGTGACAAAATTGTGTTGGAATGGGCCAACAGTGTACTTGAAAGTTCCCATAAACTGGCCCTGTACTGAAAAGCTCAGAGAAAAATAGAATTTATCTTTCATTTCTGAAGGTACCATTTCCATATAATCCTTTTTATACCATAAGTGCCCTAAGTGGTCAAAACCCACTACTGTTTTTATCATTTATCTCTATGATGATTAGGAAAGCCAGATTTAGTAGGTGGTTAGAGTTTTCTCTGTTGTTACATTTCATTCAGGCTGCATTAGCTTAACAAAACCTAATGTACCCTTGTTTTACTTTTGGCCATTTGGGTTTAGAAAAGAACAATCCTACCTTCCAGATCCTACCCTCTAGAATTTATTTCTTTTTATTCCTCGCTGATTTACCATTGTTATCTCTATGCATTGTCAGTCTTACCAGATCATTCCTCCATAACTGAACAGAAAGAAACCAAGATTGCCCAACCAGTCAACAAACATATCTTGTTTAAAATTATTGCTGTTTACATTCCTCAAAAAGAGTGTAATGCTTATTGTGTTTTTGGTTGCTGTTGATAGCTCATCAGTCTGATCCTTCTTTTATGCTTTGTATGAATTCTATTCCTTTGCTTGTATTGTTGTATGGATGTAAATCCTGTGTATAAGACAATATACAGTATTAAAAGCTCATATCAAACTTGTATAAGGGAAAAAGGCATAAGATATGGAGAGGGATGCTGATCTATATTCCTCTCAATTCCTGATTTGTTAAGAGATTCAAGTTAGTAGATTCAGCCCATCATAATTTGGTGTGGGTGTAGGTATGGGTGGACCCAATGGAAAAAGGAATCTATTGTATAGCGAAAATATGGTTCTAATTGTTTAATATATCACCAGAAAAGAATCCATCATAGCATCTAGAGCATCCAAGATCAAGCCCAGTCTAAAAACACTGTGAGTTCCTCAAAGCCTGGCACTCAGAGAAATCAATCATCAACAGGCACATAGAGATTACCAACATGTACAGAACATTAGAAAAAGATAATCAAAAAGCCCCCAAAAGAAACACTGACAGGTAAGTTACTTGTATATAAACAGAGAGCAAATCTTAAGGCCCTCTCACACTGGCCGACGGATGCAAAATGTTTGTAAAAAGGACACAGCGGAAGAGCAAAATGTTCCATCCATTGTTATCCGCTCTCAAAAATGCCCCAAATTTGCATAACCAGAGCGGACAACACAGAAAGGAACGGACAGGGGGAGGACGTAGGGCGGATGGAAAGTGGAAGCTCCACGGAAGCCTAGCGGATGGAAGCAGATGGAAGCGGATGGCACATCCGCAAGGCTTCCGGGGGAGCACGCAAGGATGCAGAACGGGTAGAGCGGATGCCAAGCGGATGAAGCGGATGCAGAGTGGAAGCCCAGCAGAAGCCTAGCGGATGCCTAGCGGATGCACAGTGTTCACTGCACATGCGGGGAGGATGCATTGCGTCAGCCCGCGGATATAAAGGGAAGCAGCTGCAAGCAGGTCACCATTCAGAGGAAGACCTGCTCCAGACACAGCTTGCCAGCCAGCCAGCCAGCAGCCAGCCAGCCAGCCAGCAACCAACACTGGGGAAGAAACGGAAGCCTCTGCCATCTGCTGCCAGCCCTGGCAAGAGGGACAGGCCACCCTCCACCCCCTGGCCCTGACTCTGCTTCTGCTGGGGTTCTGCTGCCCGGGCTCGCTCTTCTGGTGCTGGGGTTCTGCTGATGCGGCTTCTGGAGGTGTGCTTCTGTGGTGCTTACTCTGCTGATGCTGCTTCTGGTGGTGGTGTCTTCTGCGTGATGCTGTCTGGTGCTGGTGCTTCTGCTGGTGCTTACTCTGTCTGGCATTGCTCCTGTCTGCTGGTGCTCCTGTTCCTGCTGGTCTGCTGGTGCTGCTGGTGTCTGGTGCTACTGGTGCTGCTGCTGCTGCTGGTCTGCTGCTGCTGCTAGTCCTGCTTTTGCTGCTACTGTTGTTGCTGCTGTGCTGTGGTGGTGGTGGTGGAGGAGCAGCCCCTACAACTTGAAGCCCTTCTGATGAGGGCCCATATGGCCTACTAAAGGGGGAAGAGGCAGACGCCGTGAATAGGAGAGGAGGCAATACACCATAGAAGAGGAACATTGAGGAGGAGGTGCTGGAGTGGCTGAGGAGAATGAATATATTTTGGTGGAAAGAGACAGGCTCTATCGAGACAACAAGAGGAAGCAGGCTGCTTGGAGAGAGAAGGCGGAGAGCCTCGCTCACTTCGGAGGTGCTCCTTGGCTGGTGGAAGCACATGCACACCTGGTATGGGAAGCTGCACCTCAAGAAATCTGGCCAGGCTGCAGTCAAGCTGGAGGACTGGGAGAACCTATGTGATGGCCAAGTGCAGCTTTTGGAGGGTCAGATCCACACGCGGGAGCAGCGCCTTCACAACCTCTCCCTCAGGCAGCTTGCTGAGAGCCAGTCCTTTCTGGCAAAGAGTCAGCTCCTGTGTCCAGGCAGGTATCTGTGGAGCGTGTCAATGAAGGAGACCCCCGACAGCTGTACTACCCGGGCAGAGCGCTTGGAAGACCCCCTGATGCAGTGGAGAAAGGAGACGCACTTCCACCAGCCCAAACCCGCATCCACCCCAGCTCCACTCCACAGAAAGGCAGAGGCCAGACAGAGGGGCAGAGCCACACTGTCCTACTGGAGATAAGAGACACCATCAGGAGCAGCGTAGATCTCCTCTCTCAGTTGGTAACCGATGGCCATCCTCCAACCGCAAGCCTTCCTCACCTACGTCAACCAGACCCTCATGAACATGTCGGACCCCAGTACCAAGTGGTAAGGACAGGATCACCGATCTTCTACCAACCTCCAGACCAAGATGAACCTGCTCCACCCAGTCCAGGCCTGCTCCTCCACCCAGGTGATGTCACTGCCCCTCCAAGGCTTTCACAGGCCCTCCCCTACCAAGGCTACAGCTACCAGGAGGTCCAGCAGCACAGGCAGCCTTCCAGTCAGCAAGGTACATCGGATGCCACGGCGCCACTGATGCCAACGATACCACCCACGCACAGATGCCACCCACACCACTGATGCCACCACGCCAGTCCTCACCCAGCTGCAGACCAGACAGCCCCACTACACTGCTCCTTCCTCCACCCCACAGCCAAGCCGGGCTCAGTACATCTGTCATCGGTATTGGGGCTGACACCCCATGTCATGGAGGAAGGGGCTCTCAACATCACGGGGCTGAGCCAGCTGTCTGAGAGCTTCCTCAACACACCATCCCCTGTTGTCCTCTCGGGGCAGGCACCCCAGTGGAGCCTCAGACCAGCACTCCAGCAGCAGCCACTCCCAGAACCTGGACCCTTCACCCATGAGACTGGGCACGCCTCCGAGTGACCAAGAAGGGTGCCAGAGACTGGTGGCTTCCTGTGGACTTTATTTTTGCTTTGGACACTTGACTTGGGTCATTTTTCTTTTACAGCTTGTATTATTATAGATTATTCTTTGCTTCACACACTTGCTTCATTTATTTTATTAATAAAGTCTTGGTGAAAATTTTTAGAAATGGTTTAAGCCTTTGCATGATTTGGATGGGTAAGGATAGCAGTGGGTGGGCAGGGATACCTTTGGGATGGGTAATAGCTTGTGGGATGGGCAGGGATACCTTGGGATGGGTAATAGAGTGGGATGGGAGGGATACATTTGGATGGGTAATATCTGTGGATGGTAATAGCTGTGGGATGGCAGGGATACCTTTGGGATGGGTTAGTGTGTGGGTAGATAAACCTCCAGTGCAAGCATAGTGGGACTGTATGGTCCACGAGCCTGTTTGCAACACTGGTTAGTGGGTGCGCATTAGATTGTGCAGGATGCAGCAAGCTTCACGATTCCTCATGGTCTTGTGGCGATGCTGCATGGTGTGAGAAGTACCTGGAACCTGTTGGCCAGGATGCCAAAGGATTCTCCACACCCGCTTGCCCTGGACAGCCTGTAGTTGAAGTCCTCTCTTCACGGGTGAGGAGTCTGGAGGTGTAGGCTTCATGAGGTAGGTTCTGAGGGAGAGGCGTCATCCCCCACGATGAAGTAGGGTAAATCTTGCGTGTCATTGGGCAGGGGGTTGGATCTGGAAGCCATGATGAGGTGCATTCCCCCCTCCTTGAGGATGACTGGCTTGTATACCTGGGCATCTGAAGCTGACCCATTGCCTGAAGCATGATGTACATGAACTTGTAGTCAGCATCGACCATGGCGAAGAGGATGATGCCTAAGAATCCCTTGTAGTTGAAATAAGTGGACCCTGACTTGGCTGGAGCTTTGCAGGCCATGTGCTTCCCCATCCAACGCTCCAACGGTGTGGGGGAAGTTCCTTCTGATACCACTGCTCTGCAACTTTCTTCCAGCCTTTCAGTGGAGGGCACTGGAGGAGCTCCTCCACGTATTCTTCGATGATGGCCTGCACCACCTCTCTGACCACAATGCTGATGGTTGTTGTGTGGCACCCTCAGCTGTACTGTATGCTCCTGTAGGTGTCCCTGAGGGCAGGTGGCACAGAGTCAGTGCCACCTTGAGCCCAGGTCCAGGCTGGCCGGAGGTTTGGTGTTTGCCTTGTCAACCTGGGTCTCAGCGCTCACAACTTCGTCAAATATGGCTGGAGGCATCCTCATGAAGTTCTGGAATGCACTTGTTCCTCAGCTCCACCATCAGCTTGTTGTACAGTCTCGTACTCTGCTCTTCTCCAATCCATATTTGGACCCAGACATTTCTTGGCCGCCTCCTTTCTTCCTGCTAGAACAGTTGAAAGAGCCTGTAGATGGCTTCGCACTGTTGCAGTACAATGGTGGCTACCAAAAGGACTGTGTTACGATCCATGGTGGATCAGTGGATGCTGTGGAAGAGCAAGAGCCAGATGAAACGGCAGCAGTTGCACAGCAGGGCTGCTGGACTGAAAGTGAGATCTAGGTGAGTTGCTCCCCCTTTTTATAGGTAATATAGGTTTCCACTAAGTGTCCTTTTGCATCTCTAGGCATCTTTAGACATCCTTAATATCCGAGATAGGTCCCCTCTGCGAACGTTTTTTCCGTTTTAAATGCTTTGTATGCGAGCTGACATCTGCTTTCATCCTTTCTCCGTCCGTGCTACTAACGCTGCGCGTCATCGCATCTGTTTCACTTCCTCCTGTGTCCTTTTTCTGCTGGAGCGGATTTGAGTTGCGGGATGCATAGCGGATGCCTAGAGGATATAGCGGATGCGTAACGGATGATGACGGATGTAGAACGGATGTTCCCCGTATGCGTTGCGGATGCAGAACGGACACGTTGGATACATTTTCCGCTCAAAAAGTTTGAGCAGCTCAAAACTTTTGAGCGGATGGACTTAAGTCGACGGATGTTGGACGGATAGAGAGGATGAAATGGAGGCAGTGAGTACAGAACCGTTGAATAGTTTACGTAACCAGCGGATGGCAAGTGTTTCTCTCCATTTTACATCCTCTTTCCATCCGTTGGTGCAGTGTGACATGGGCTTTACTCCCTTGTAGTATGGATAATATTACCTAGTGTGATAACATAACATCTGCAAGAAAACAACCAAGCACAGAGAACACCTAGGAGCCCACATTACAATCCTGAGCTACAAATATTCTTTTCCCAGACAATAGCCAAATGGATTTATAAATCACAAAGTCTTTGACATCTATTTCAAACTATTTCGTGCTCAATAACTGAAGAAAAATATGCGTTAAGGAAAGCTATGTGGAAAAAGACAACTAATTTTAAAAAGTGATGCATATCAATGTACATTAATTCGAAAAGTTTTACATGAGGATGAGTGGATTAAAGAAAAGTGCAAATAAATCCATCAATGAAAGCAGCATCAAAATAATTATTTGAAAAAAATAATTACCCAAATTTTGACAGAAATGTTTAATTCACATAACACTGAGAGTGAACTCTTCTGTATTTTTCTAATTTCTGAGTAAGTGAACACAGGATTGCATTTTAAATAGACAAGCATTATTAAGAATGTTTGCATGCGCATCCATATTTCCTCAGATGCAGATTTAATAGTGAAAAGATTCCATTTATCCTCCTTTTTTCCCCCCTTCCGAATGATAGATCAAAATATCAAAGTGGGATAAGTCTTGGCTGTGCGCATGAGAAGACTGCTAATGGCTGACTGTCCTTTTGACTAATAATGCAGTCAAACCTCTTGTCATTTATATAAATGTTTTTATTGCTAAAGATAAATCATGTACTCCAATGGTTGAAATCTGCATTTCAACAGTAGAAGGCGATGCAGTATTGCTTATATCCAGTGCACCAAATGCAGTAAAACCCTTGGGATGGCATAAGAATACATTTCATCCTTGCAGAAAAAAAATTAGTCCCATGGGAAGTCTCTTTTGACCACTCACTGATGAAGCCAGTAAGTTCTTGATTAGCTGCTGACATTAGAAATTATGATGGGCTAGAAGGTTTAATGAAAATCTTTATACAGCTGTTGTTTTCCTCTGTCCTCCATTGCAGACTTTATGTTGGCTCTAATCATTAAGTCAAGGAAGGAGAATATATGGTTTCATGTTTTATAACTATGGGCCTCTTTAAATTCCTAATTTAATATCCTCAACTCAAAGGATGGCTTCTCTGTTGTGGGTCTTTGGAGGAAATAGAAATTACTCAGGCCCAGGCACAGTAGAGCTATCCAAAGAATATCAGTATTTCATATGATCAGGTCAGCCTGTTGAAGGTGGTACAACAAATCAGCCAGAATACAATTCCAAGAGTTTGTTCAGTAGTTGAGGTTTTCTGATTTAAATTTCTAGTTTAACATTCAGTGGACATTCTGGTTTAATGTTTAGTTGACAGAGACACTATGGAAGAGAAAAAAAATACACCAACATAAAATTCAGAGGAGAGAACTGTAAATGGGAATATGCAGTTTTTAAATTTTTCAAACTCTTTGAAAGGTCTTATTGTTTGGTACCCATCACTTCAACTGGCACAGAACAATGCCAGACGGGTCAAGGAAAAAACGTGTACAATATATTTGAAAATGTTGTAGAAAAATTCTGGTTTTATTGGAAAGTTGCATATCTGGTTTCAACATCCACTCTAAGTGTGAGGGCCAAAGCCAATCTCCTTCCTGGGCCCTTTCTTAAAACTAACTTTCTATTTTTGTTAGATGTCATTTTTTTGGAGAAGCTTTAATTCTTGAATACAGAGCAAGGTGTTGGACTCCTCCAACTCTCTGACCACTCACTATAGTTCTTTTGAGGCAACCAAAAGCCTTGGCAAATGAGAAATTTGCAATCAATCAAAATGCTCAGGAGTCAAGTCAGTCAAAAGTCATAACTTCTCTTGCAGGCAACTCTTTTAAAAAGTTCTATTATGAATTAGTTTTGGCAACTATATAGTTTTTGAAGCTCTAGCACAGAGGTCCCCAAACATGGCAACTTTAAGACTTTGGACTTCAACTCCCAGAATTCTCCAGCCAGCTATGAGAATTCTGGGAGTTGAAGTCCACAAGTCTTAAAGTTGCCAAATTGGAGACCTCTGCTCTAACACATAGATATTAAGCCCAAACTCTCTACCATTTTCTTTGCCTTTAGATAGTTTTTTTTATCCTACTGCTGACCTTAACTTTTCTTGTTAAGCCCATGGCCTTACTCTCTCTATGTGCGAGATATTTAAATTGACTTGGTCAATACTGAGTTCTTACTGCACAATTGTAGTCATTGTAGGTGTTATGTATTAGCATACTTACCTGCAATTGGTCAATCTGTGGCAGCAGGAATTTTGAAGAGCTGTCACTGGTCATAGCCATGAGCAGCCCAACTATAAAAAGGGCTGCTGTGGTTTCTTAGGCACTCAGTCCTATATGGAAGTAAAACAGATTAATATCATGCTGGTGTTCTGAGTCTCATTCCCACAACTTAACAGTGGCGACAAAGGTGGGATTCTGAGACAAAGGGAACCAGTGAGCACATGGTAACCGACGAACACTGGCAATGCATCGAGGCGACATGGCTGGAAACGACACGCCATCCACACCATTTGACCTGGCAACTGAAGACTGGGAATCGTACATAGACTGATTCCTCATGTTCTTCAAAGGAAGTGACCTCCATAATGTATCTGAAAACAGGAAGATAGCCATATTCCTAACCCATTGCGGTCCAGTGGTATTTAAGATGTCCAAAACGTTAGTGGCATCCACCAACATGAAAACGATGGCCTGGCCAGACCTGGAAAAATTATCGAGGGCTCACTACATGCCAACCGTTTCCTGCCTAATCAAGAGACATGAAATTTGTCGACATGACCAAAAAGAAGGCGAGAGCATTGGCAATTTCATTGCAATGCTGCGGGACATCGCTGGAGCGTGTGAATTCCTAAACTTGGATTAAGCCATGAGGGTCTGAGTGGTCCTGGGACTGAGAGACCTTACACTCCAGGGCTGATTATTTACTAAACCCAAAATAATAATAAAAGAAGCAATAGAGGAAGCTACTGCAGCAGAAGCAATGCAGAAATAGGTGGCCGCCATGCGGAAGATGAACAAAGAGACACCGGAGACCCCCAAAAATACCACCACAACCCACCACGAGGACACTGAGTCCCCATTGGAGGACAATGAGGAAGAAGAAGAGGTAAATCAACTCTGAGCAGAACAGGGCAGAAAGGAACGGAACAGAAAAAAGGAGAGAATTTCATTGTGCCGGTTGTGAGGGGAACCATCCAGGTTCCAAGTGCCGTTTTCTAGATGTCATCTGCAAACACTGTGAGCGGCGGGGACATATTGCTAGGGCATGCCAAGCAAGAAAGAACTACAGCCCTAGACAAAGATGGAACACCCCCCCACTAGAGAGTGAGAAAGACAAACAGGGAGCTGTTACAACCAAGACAACAGAAGCAGGCAAGGGAAAGAAACAAGCAACGGAAAGGAAGAAACACACCCAGACGGTGACCATCGGACACTCCAACATGGCAAATGCCAAGAAAGTATATGTCCAGGTCACAATAGAAGGCCAGCCTTGCCAGATGGAAGTGGATTCAGGCTCATACTTGTCAATGGTATCATGGGACACAATAAAAAGACTGATACCAGACATGAGCCGGGAAGAAACAAACACTAACACTGAAAGACTACTAGGGGAACAAAATCCTCGTACTAGGTACCAGAAAATTCAAGGCAACATTCAAAAAATACACCAGAATTCTTCCATTAACCATAGTCAACCAGAATCGACCCAGCTTATTGGGACTTGAATAGTTTGCACCATTAGGAATCAAGGTCACAGGGCTAAACAGCATAACCGAAACAGAGTGGGAAGATGACCTGATGGAAGAATTCCGAGACATATTCAACAGAGAACTGGGCAAGTACCAGGGGTCCCCAATTTCCTTTAGCCTAAACCCAAATATAGCCCCCATAAGACTAAAAGAGAGATGGGTTCATTTTGCAAAAATCGATGAGCAATTGGATAAACTCATTGCACAAGAGGTTTTAGAACCAACTGACCACGCTAAGTGGGAAACCCCAATTGTTACATCAATTAAACCGGACGGGTTGGTGCACATCTGTGGGGACTACAAAGCAACCTTTAACCATGAGCTCCAACAAAGTGCATACCCGGTTCCAGTGGTACAGCATCTATTACATTCCTTGGGGGGGAAAATCTTTGCAAAAGTAGACCTCGCACAAGTGTACCAACAGTTGCCCATTGACCCCGAAACAGCAGAAGCCCAGACAATTGTGACGCAAAGGGGGACATTCAAATGCAACAGACTACAATTTGGTATCAGTGTCGCCCCAGGGGTGTTCCAAAGCTTAATGTAACACTTATTGCAAGGGATAAAAGGGGTGGTATCATAATTTGATGATGTCCTGGTATCCACCAGGAACAAAGAAAAACTGTGTGACTGCCTAAGGGAAGTCCTAGACAAATTCAAGGAGGCTGGACTAAAAGTTAAAAAGAAGTTCCAATTAGCCACCAGCAAAGTTGAATTCCTAGGATACCTTATAGACAGTGAAGGAATCCACCCCACTGAAAATAAAGTCAGAGCAATCAAGGAAGCCCCCAGACCCACAAATAAAACCGATCTACAAGGACTCATTAACTTTTATAATATATTCCTTCCACAGAAAGCAACCATTGCGGAACCACTACACAGGTTGCTTGACAAGAAAGCAACCTGGTCCTGGGAGCAACGAGAAGAAACAGCATTCCAGGAGATAAAAAACTTGATCACATCAGACCGCGTAGTAATACAATACAGCGAGACACTTACAATAACCTGCGATGCACCTTTCGGCATCAGCGCTGTACTCAGCCACATACTCCCCGATGGGAAACCTTCTATTCAAAGACTCTGTCAAAGCCGGAGTGGAACTACAGTCAACTAGATAAAGAGGCATTGGCCGCTTTCACCGGAATAAAATGTTTCCACAAATATATCTATGGGAGAACCTTCACACTAATCACAGACCACAAGCCACTCCTGGGCATAATCGCAGGAAACAAAGCTACACCCAATATATTATCACCACAAATGACAAGGTGGTCGGAATTCCTTGATCAATACTGAGTTCTTACTGCATAATTGTAGTCACTGTAGGGCTTTTGAAAACTTTAAATTCTAACTAAAAAGATAAATATTGTTTTTCCTAGAAGCTGAAGAGTGAAAGAGGCAATTGTGCCTCCCACTTGTGCTCCATGGCAACTGGCATTCAAAGGCATATTCTTTTCTAACACTGGAAATAATAGAAAGCCATCCTGATTAGTAAACACATAGGACCTTGGAAGAATAAGAAAGAGAATGGGAAAGATAATTAAAAGGAAAGAAGGAAGGAAGGAAGGAAGGAAGGAAGGAAGGAAGGAAAGAAGGAAGGAAGGAAGGAAGGAAGACTGTAAATAAAGTTATGATGATGTATGTGCTTTGACTGGGAAGCTGCATCATTTCAGCCCTGTTTGACCCATGACTGAATCTGAAATATAATCTGGAAAGTTGAAGATTTATGTCTCTTATTAAGAGACATATACATCTGTCTATCTCTTATAACTCTGTCTATCAGACTGTTGGAGAAAGTCTGACAATGGTTATAACCTTAAGATTTATAGTCTTCCACAAGCTTGTTAAATTTTAGGAAAAGAAGTATATCTGAATATGTAAATATATAAGTCTGCTTAGATCCTTTAAATGTTTATTGTTTTTAAATGGAAAAGTCTTGATTTATTCCTTGCTTTTCCACCAGAATCAGAATCAGATGAGATTTGATTTTGATCCTTTGGTGGGGATAAGACTTGTTAAATGCAGAGACTTTGTACAAGAGAAATTTTAGAGGCATTAAATTTGATTTTTGTAGAGGAAGGATTTATTTGAATCTTAATGAGACAGATAAACATAGAATAATAATAAATGAAATGTAATAGATAAATGCAAGATCAGTGTATAGATTAAGAGACTGGCTTAGAAAAAGTGAATTTTAAGGAAAGGGTTGGGAAGTTTGGAATGATAAATGTAAAGAGGCCATGCACAACTCCTGTGATTCCTGCAATTTTCTTCAAGATGTTGTGAAATTACTTTGGGGCTGCCATCTTCTACAGTTTTTTCAACATCCCAGTCTAGCCAAGACTCTTGAAATTCCCAGTTAGCAAAATAATCTATTTTACTAAGAGTTTACAAAGAACAGAGAACATGGCATAAATGCTATCATTCAACTTCCTGCTCCTAAAATGCACTGTGGCTGGAGAACTTCTTTTCAACTATTGCCTGTGAATAGAGAACAAAATAGTCACACCTTCATCTTCCCAACTGTACTTTACCACATTCTAATATTTTTCATCTCTGAAAAAGAAAAAGTAAAAACAAATAAAGCATTTTCCTTGTTATTAACTTGTTCCTTTCCATGTTTCTTCAAACTGTCTAATTTCTTGAAATGCATGGAGAGGATTGAATTTTGGTTCTGAACATCTTGTGGAGAATTTTGCTTTTTCTTTCTGAAGTGGACTGATAAAACTGCTTTCATTTGGGACATGACTGAGTCTTCTGATCATTTCAGGCAGACCTTAGGACTGTCTCATTGCCTCTCAGATGAACTTCTATTGTTGCAAAGACACAATACGTTCCCCACCAGGCATTTCATCTGGCCAGTCTCTTCACTAAAGAGGCTAACATTCTACTGATTTTCTCTTGCATTGTTGGTTATATTGTGGCTATTCTGAATACACTGACCTTGGCTAATGGAAAGGCAGAATAATATATTTTAAGAAATATGTAAAGTAAAATGCATCTGATTATATTTAATTGATATAAGAAATAGTTCTTAGAAGCTTCATTGTACCTGCAACCTCCAAAGTTATCTTTACAAGTATACACATAACCATATACATTTGATTTTTTTTAAAAAACAAACCAACGAACTATCTAGGCTATCTATATATGAAATAGTGTGATCTGTAAAACAGTTACTTAAATATACTTGAAACCTTGCTGTGTTTTTTGTTTTTCTATATCTATATGAGGAAGGAATGTGTGTAACCAACCCTTAAAAGGACTATTGATGTATCCAGATTTTGGGTTATTTTATAGTGGTTCCATTGCATTTGGAATACTGTGTCCAATTCTAAGCACCACAGTTTGAAAGGGAATGGAGAAGTTGAATTAGGTCCAGTGGAGAGCCAAAATACCAGGGTGACAAGGGATTTGGAAGCCATTTCCTACAAGTTTAGGAAGGAAGCAATAACAGGCTATGCTTTCTCAATGAATGTTGGAGAAGATGGATGATGTTTACTTCATAAATCCTGAGTGTAACTATTAGAGCTTCGACAGGTAGCTCTGGTCATCATGAATGTCAGGCCTTTATATTCAGTATAATTATACTCTGAAACCAGTGAGATCCTGCCTAGCAGGGCCTTCATGACTGTTGACAAAAGTTGTGCATTCTGAATAGGTTTTCAATTTTTTTTGGCTCCTCTGGCCATCTTGTCTTGCAGGTTCTTCCACTGCATCTCAGCTCATTCCTAGCTGCAAACTTCCACAAATGGCTTCCTCACACATGACTTTCTCACTTGTTTTTAGAAACTGAAATGCTACAGACCACCAGTCTCCAACTGCTTTGTTCTCTTATTCTCAGGAGTGCTCTGGGACACATGAAATGTGGAGGCATCCTGCCAGAAGAAAAGAAACCAGATCTCTATTGCTTTCAAGTCAATTTAATACACACTGAACATAAGGTGTTTTTTTTTTTAAACAACAAGAGTTAATCAGCCATAGTGTGCATTCCAGGACATCTGCCTGTGGACTCCACCATTTTTTTATAGAAATTCCGCTCTTAGGCAAGAAACAATGGTGAATGCTTTTTTCCTTCTCATTCCACTCTTCCAATGAGAATGGTGGCTCATGGTTACAATGCTGTGTTGGAGGTTAGCAAGTCCATGTTCGAGACGCAAGTGCTGCTATGTGGTGGGGTAAGCTCCTGTCATTCACTCCAGCTCCTTGAAGGGGACATGAAATGAGACTCCACTGGCATTCCTGGCAATGTTTTTGTTTTTCTAGTTCTTTTTTTTTGATGTTCGGTATCAGGCATTGGATGGTGTTCCAAGATACCATGGATAAAAAGGATCCGGAGTTGACTTCCATCTCACAGGGCTTCCCTTCGAT
>BHFT01034618.1:0-10466 GCA_004320025.1 Laticauda laticaudata | reverse complement strand
GAAAGACCTTGCCTGTCAGAGACATCCTTCATTCAGAAGACCATGGGGAAGAGTAGAGGAAGGCCTGTGCCATCTTCTGCCAGCCCTTGGCAAGAGGATAGATTCACTATTCCACCCCGTGCGCTGACTTCTGCCTAGCTGCTGCTTACTTCTGCTGCTGCTGCTTTCTCTGTTGCTGCTGTGGTGCTGCGTGCTACTTCTCCTGCTGCTTCTCCTGCTCTGCTGTAGGGAGGACCAGCCCCAAAGCCCTGAAAGCCCTGAATCGCTGAAGGCATCCTACCAGATGGGAGAACGAGGCAAGGGCCACGCGAGACCAAAAAACGCACAAGATAAGCGAGAGAAGGAAAGCAGTACTCCCTCTGAATGGTGACCTGCTTGCGAGCTGCCTCCTTTTATATCCGTGGGGCTGACGCAATGCATCCTCCCCGCATGCTCAGTGATCTGCTACGCATCTGCTCTGCATCCACTACACATCCGCTATGCATCCGCTTCATCCGGTATGCATCCGCTCTTTCCGCTACGCGTCCGCTTTGCTATGCTCCCCTGGAAGCCCTGCGGACGTACCATCCGCTTCCATCCACTTTCATCCACTAGGCTTCCGTTAAGCATCCGTTTTACATCCGCGCTACGTCTTCCCCCCATCTGTTCTTTTCTGTTCTGTTTATGCAAATTTGGGGCACTTTTGAGAGTGAATAACAACGGATGGAAAATTTGCTCATCCGCTGTGTCCTTTTTACATATGTTTTGCATCCGTCGGGCGATGTGACCTGGCCTTAAGTTTCAGCTCCCAATTCAGCTCCCATTGGCTGACTTTGTTAGCCATCTCTCTGCCAGTTCATGAATACTCTTGACATATTCAACCAGAGTGGTTCTGGTTACTTAGCCTCTGATAGCTGATTTCTTAGTAAGGAAGAAAAAAGTGGGATAGATAGCATCAGTAGTGGGATTCAATTTTTTTTACTACCAGTTCTGTGGGCGTGGCTTGGTTGGTGTGGTGTGGCTTGATGGGCATGGCAGGGAAAGGATACTGCAAAATCCCCATTCTCTCCCCACTCCTGGGGGAAGGTTACTGCAAAATCCCATTCCCTTCCCACCCCAATAATCTGCTTTCCAGCTCTGTTCTCCTGTGCAAGGCAACAAAAGAAGATCCAGCTGATCAGCCTGGGATTCGGGAGCAGAGAATAGATGGGGCAGGGCCAGTCAGAGGTGGTATTTGCCGGTTCTCCAAATTATTCAAAATTTCCACTACCGGTTCTCCAGAACTAGTCAGAACCTGCTGAATACCACCTCTGGATAGCATCACTATCCGATGGATTTCTAACTGGCAGACAAACCGTACTCAACGAGTAGTTTTTAATCTACATGGAGAGAAGTAAGCACAAGGTTCCGTCTTAGGCCTAGTACTCTTCAATATCTTCATAAATGACTTAGATGAGCTGAGAAGGAGAACTTACCAAACCTACTAAGCTGGCAGGAAGAGCCAACACCCTAGATGATGGGCTCAAGATCCAGATGGATCTTGACAGACTTGAACACTGCACTCTATTTAACAAAATGAAATTCAATGTAGAGAAAAGTAAAGTCTTACACTTAGGCAAGAAAAACCAAAAGCATACATATCGACTGGATGAAACCAGGCTTATAGCAGTAACTGTGAGAGGGATCTTGGAGTTTTAATGGACAACTAATTAAATATGAGCCAACAACCTGCAGTGGCAGCCAAAAAGTCAATGCAATCTTCAGTTGCATTAACAGAGGGATGCAATCAAGATCAAATAAGGTACTAATACCACTCTATAAAGCTTTAGTAAGATCACACCTCGAATACTGAATCCTGTTTTGGTCACAACACTATAAAAAAGATGCTGAGACTCTAAAAAGAGTGCAAAGAAGAGCAACAAAAATGTTTAGGGGACTGGAGGCTAAAACATATGATGAACAGTTGCAGGAATTGGGCATGGCTAGTCTAGTGAAGAAAAGAACTAGAGGAGACATCATAGCACTGTTCCAAGATTTGAGGGGCTGCCACAGAGCAGAGGGGGTGCAATGCTTTTCCAAAGCACCTGAAGGCCAGACAAGGAGTAATGGATGAAAACTGAACAAGGAGAGATTCAACCTGGAAACAAGGAGAAATTTTCTGACAGTGAGAGCAATCAACCAATGGAACAGCTTGCCTTCAGAAATTGCCGGAACTTCATCACAAGAAGCTTTCAAGAAGATACTGGAATGCCATCTGTCAGAAATAGTGTAGGGCAGGGGTCTGTAACCTTAAACACTCAGAGCCATCTGGACTCATTTCCCACAGAAAAGAAAGCACTGGGTGCCAATAATTTAACAACTGGTGTTACTGGGTCAAGTTGACATCACTCATTCCCACCCAGTCACATGATCCTGCCACACTTAACCAGATGGTCATTAGGGCAGAGTGCCAGTTAACTTATTTGCCCCACCTGGCCCTGCCTCACCCCTCTCCTACCAGCCACCTCTTGCCACACTTGGCCTTAGGTGGCCTTGGGTCTTGCCACACTTGGCCTCTCTCTCTCTGTCTCTCTCTGTGTTTCTGTCTCTCTCTCTCTGTGTTTGTGTGTGTGTCTGACTCTGTGTGTGTGTGTGTGTGTGTGTATGTCTGACTCTATGTCTCTGTCCCTCTTTTTCTGCCCCTCTCTTTCTTCCCCCCACCCTCTCCCACTCTTCCTCCCCCCCTTTCTCTCTCTCATACCACTGCTGTTGCCAGGGGCAAGTGAGGTTGCATTGTAGGTCCAAGTCGTAATGGGCTCCTGGAGGAGGAGGGGGCTGTCTCCCCTATTGTAAAGCATGTTGAATTTCACTTTGCTGCACAAAGCGAGAGCAGCAGGCAGCTCATGGAGGGGCAACAGCTTCAACCCCAAAGTGGCTTACAGCTTTGACCCCAAAGCAGGGGGAGGCGAGGGCTTCCTTGAGCGCAAATATACCACGATGAAGGCAGAATGGTGTTGCCATGAAAAGGCAACTACGGGAGCACTTCTCTCCCACTCTGGAATATGAAGCAAGTCTCCATCACCTTCCATTGCCCTTACCTTCTTAGGCCAGGTGAAGAGTGACTGGGAGGTGAGATGAGGGACCAGCCAGAGATGTGACCAGCTGACAGGGAGCTGCAGCAGAGGACCAAAAGAGACCCATGCAGCTCCAGAGCCACGGGTTGCAGACTTTTGTGTAGGGTCTCCTGCTTGGGCGGGGGGTTGGACTAGATGGCCTACAAGGTCTCTTCCAACTCTGTTAATCCAGTAATCTGATGTTGTCAAAGTATCTGCTAAGCAATACACAAAAGTGATGGGTAGTAGGCATTGTAGTACCTTCACATCCTGCCAGGTAGTAATCAAACTGTTCTCCAAATCCATCTGTAACACCTGATCTTCATCAATCTAGAGTAAAAAAAAAGTTACAGTAAAATACACATAAAACAAATGTGTAATGATATAGGGGGAAGGAGATCCAGACTCACATTAAAAATATGAACATAGTTGTCAATCAAATCCTCTATCACCTTGACTTCTTGTTCCCCTTTTCCATTTGTCTGGAAGAGACTGGGGGCAAATAATAAAGCTAGGTTCTTGGTGCTCATCTGATTGAGATAGACGCATTTCTGTATCCTAGAGTGGAGAGAAAAAAAGACTCAATTAAAAGCTAATTGCTGCATCCAATGGAGGGAGGCACTGATGAGAGGGAAAACTGCAGAGTCTTGCACACTTGAAAACAGAAGCCTAGGTTTAACTATCAACAAGAAAGATGGAGTTTCAGTTACATGGCACTCTCAAATAAGTAGGCTATCTATCATGTTTCTCCAACAATACAGCCTCCCCCAATAGGAAGTCCTAGCATGTTTTATAGACATGAAATGAAATTAAACCCCTTCCCCCAGATTAAGGCCTATATTAAAACATGCGAAATGGGGGGGAAATGGCGGGGGGGCTTGCTGTTAGGAAGTACTTTTGTTGCACACCCGGATATGGTGCTGCCTGCGTTGACCCTGATACAAAGTGCCCCACCAACGCCAAGGTCAACATCCAAGCTGTCGCCGCCTGCCCAGNGGGGGGGGGGAATTAAGTCACCCCTGAAAAGACGGCCTAGCCATTTTTGGGGGGCTCAAAAAAAAAACACCCCTGCCTTATTATATGAGAAACACGGTATATTCATTTCAGTCTTGTTTCAAAATCAATCATGGGATGGAAACATACTTTTTTGAGACCTGGTTAGAGGAATACATTCCTTATAGTCCTTTTAGTCTTCTCAGGAGTGTTTGATAACACAATATCATTCTGATGCTGCAAGAATTTGAACTTAGAATGAAACAGAACCACTGAAGCAAGAGTATCTCTAAGTGTACAATATCAGTATTTAGTAGTGAGGAAGGATAGGTCAGTCAGCAACTTTACATTTGTGGGGTCTAATGGAGCTCAATGCTTCCCCCCCTGCTGTTTTTACATTTACACAAAACATATGTAAGTGTGAATTAGTCAGTTTGGCTTGAGCTGATGATAGGCAGCTTTATATTTTCAATTTGGGCCAAGCCAGAAATATTTTGAACAAGTGTTTAGGGACTGTTGAGGCCTGGAAGTTGAATACTAACAAGATGAAGGAGAGGAGGCAATACTCAGTCGAAGAGGAACATGAGGATGAGGTGCTCGAATGGCTGAGGGAGAACGAGTACCTATTATGGCGAGAAGGGACACAAGCTCTATCGAGACACCAAGAAGAAGCAGCGCTTTGGAAGAGAAGGCGGAGAGCCTGGGCTATACTTCGGAGGTCCTCCTCGGGTGGTGGAAGCACATGCACACCTGTACGGGAAGCTGCACCTCAGACCATAGTCCAATGACAATTAAATGGAAGGTACAAAAAAAAAGATCGAGATGGACATTAAATAACACTATTTTAAAGGAGAAAGATTTTATACAATGGATGGAGAAGGAATTAGCCTTTTTCTTTAAAGAAAACAAAAAGAGGATACTTCAATGCAGAATGTCTGGATACAATTGAAGGCATATGCTAGAGGCTTGATAATGGATTATACAAGAAAAAGAATATTAGAAAAGACAAGCCTCCAAGACCTTGGAAGATGAATATAAAGACTAAAAAAGAATTACAGAAAATGCCAAACAGAAAAAAGATACTAATTGAAACTGGATGTACAAAATAACAAACAATGGAGAAATTAAATAGGGAAAGAAGAACTGGCACAGAAAATCAGAAACTTTAAACAAATTATTTTGAAGACAAATAAACAGGTAGATTGCTAGCAATATTAAATTGAGAAAGGAGAAGGAATCAAAGAAAATATTGGAACTAATAGATGATCAATCCAAGTTATTATGTGGTAATAAGGAGAAAAGAAAATTATTCAAGATTTTTATGGGCAATTATATTAAACAAGAGAAAATTGATGAGGATTAAAATTAAAACATATTACAGAATGTTAACTTACCAAGATACCTAAAGAGACTGAAGAAATGTTAGAAAGTAAATAAACAATGAAGGAATAAAATGAAGCATTAAGAGACAAAACAATGGAAAGCACAGGTCCAGATGGCTTCCGGCAGAATTCTATAAAAAAATTTCAAGAATCATTGAGCATTCACTCTTAGAAGTTATGAATGAAGTTATGTAAAGAAGATGATACCAAAACATGGACAGAGGCTTATATTACACTTATTCCAAAAGAAGAGGCTGACCCGCTGCAAATAAGAATTATAGACCTATTTCTTTATTGAATGCAGATTATAAAATTTTTGCTTCAATACTAGCAGAAAGACTGAAAAATATTAAATAATTTTATTCACTCAGATCAAAAATGGATTCCTGCCAAAGAGACAAATTAGAGACATATGAGAGGTAATTTTGGACCACCTTGGAATACTATGAGCTCATCCTGAGAAGCAAATGGCTTTGATATTCTAGATGCTCAAAAAGCTTTTGACAATGTGAACTGGAGATTTATGCTGTTACTGTGAACAGATGGGTTTTGCCAGAAAATTTATTCAAGCAATAGAAGCCATATATAATAAACAGACAGCAAATGTAATGATGGAGAATTACAGATCTATTAATATAAGAAAAGGCACAAGACAAGGGTGTCCTCTTACTCCTCTGTTTTCGTATTGACTTTGGAAGTGTTAAATAGAAATATTAGGGAGATAAAAGTATAAAAGAATGAAAATTAAAAAAGAAGAATTTAAAATACAAGCTTTGCTGACGACTTAGCTTTAATTCGGGAAGACCCGTTAGAAACGCTCCAAAGTTATGGAAAAGATAGAGACATACGGTGAGATGGCTGGCTTGAAGATAACAAAGATAAAACAAAGATCTAAACAAAAAATATGTTATTAAACACAAGAGAAGAATTGACAGATCTTTTGAAAATTCAAGTTAACAAAAAAGGTTAAGTATCTGGGATATATTTGACGGCAAGATGTAGCACATAAAAAGAAAATAAATTATACTAAACTCAAACACATGATATTATAGATTTGAAGAAATGGAAAACTGCAAATTGGTCATTAATAGGAGAATCTCAACAATTGAAGATGAAATATTTTACCTAGAATTTTATTTCTCTTTCAAAACAATACCAATTAGACGTTGGAAAAGATTATTTTGAAATTTAAAAAAAATCATGTTAAAGTTTATTATGGCAAGGGAAAAGAGCGAGAATAAAGTTAAAGCTTTTACAAGAATGCTAGAATTAAGGAAGGTTTTGGCTTCCCTAATTGGAACTGTATTATCAAGCTGCAAGTTTGATGTGGGTCAAAGAATGGATAACATTAAGAAAACATAGATTGTTGGACATTAGAAGGCCATGATTTACTGTTGGGCTGGCCATGCTTTTTTTATGGACAAGGGAACTAAAACACAGGGGTATTTAGAGACATTATATACGGGAGTCTTGTGGTTAAATTGGGAAAAGTAAAAAAACAATGTTATTTGAAAATTCCAGTTTGGTTATCGCACTATTGAAGCATTTTCCTATCCTATGATTATAAAAGGAACAAACAGTAGAATATGGGGAATTGTTAGATGAAATTGGACTTAATCGATCCAAAACCTAGAGGAACAAGTATAAAGATGAATTGGTTTTCATATGCGCAAATACATTCAAGATATGATGAAGATTTTAAAATGGAAGGATTCTATGATAAACAGACTGATTTGAATAAGATATTGATGGGTACTGATGACCAAGTGATAAATAATATATGGTTATTATATTGGGAATTAACTTAGAGAAGAACAAGTTAAAGAAACTAATGATTGTTTGGGGAAAAATTTTGGATATGGGATTGATTAGAGAAATGGCAAAAAATTATGGTCTCAAAATTATAAAATGACAATGTCAACAGCATATAAAGAAAACTTGTATAAGATGTTTACAGGTGGCACTTCCCCCGACAAGAAATAGCAAGAATGTTTAAGAATAAATCTGAAAAATGTTGGAAATGTCACCAGATACCTGGCTCATACTATCATATGTGGGGACTTGTGAGGAGGCTAGAAAATATTGGACTAAAATTCACATATGGCTGGAAAAAATGACAAAGAAACACATGGACTTGAAAACCAGAGATTTTTTTTATTGGGAATTCTACCTGACACATATAATAAAGAATTGAAATATTTGATTGTAAATGTATTAACAGCGGCAGGATTGTATTTGCTAAAAATTGAAAAATGAGAAAATACCACTAACAGAAGAAATTATTAAGAAAAATATTAGAATGTGCTGAGATGAGTGAGATTGACATTTGAAATTAGAGAGCAAGAAGATAAACAATTTTATGAAATTTGGGATCTTTTTTACCAATGGCTTAGATGATAAGATAGGATAATAGAATATATTATTTAAAGAGTTTTTTTTTTTTTTTTTTAGGATTAACTTGTTTATGATTATTTGATTTGTTATAGAATAAAGTGGTTAAAGTATTGTTATCCCATAAAGAATGAAAGATTAGTAATATCAAGATATGGATTGACAATATAAATTGTTATGCAATATAATTATGACACTATAAAGAATGCACAAAACTGATGAACCAACCGACACACCGAAGAATACTATGAGAATAAAGTTTTTATGTTATGTAATGTTATGTTGATTTTTAAAAATTAAATAAAATTCTGTTATTAAAAAAAAAAAGAAGTCGGCCAGGCGCGGTCAAGCTCACCGACCGGGAGACCTATTGATGACCAAGTGCAGGCTTCTCTTGAAGGGTAGATCCGCCACCGGAGGAAGTCTTGGACTGACACCCCAATGTCATGAGGAAGGGGCTCTCAACATCACAGGACCTGAGCCAGCTCTCGTGAGAGCTTTCTCCACACACACATCCCCTGTTGTCCTCTCAGGGCCAGGCACCCAATGGCACCCTCAGACCAGCACTCCAGCAGCAGCCACCCTCCACAGCACCTGGACCCTTCATCCTGAGACTATGGGCATGCCTTAGAGTGACTGAGAGCAACTGTCAGAGACTGGGCTGCCTACCTGTTGACTTTATCTTTCTTGGAACATATTTTGGTCATTTGCTTTAACATTTTGTTCATTAATAAAGTTATCTCTTTGCTTCACACACTTGGTTCAGTTTCTTTAGTCAATAAAGTCTTGGTGGAAACTTTTAGAAATGGTTTCAGCCTTTGCATGCTTGTGTGGATGGTAAGGGTAGCAGATGGATGGGCAGGATCCTGTGGGAAAGTAATAGCTGTGGGAGGGCAGGATACCTGTGCGATGGCATGTATACCTGTGATGGGTAAGCTGTTGAGGGTAAGATAGCAGTTGGATGTTTAGGATACCTGTGGGATGGGTAATACGTGGATAGATAAAACCTCCAGTCAGCAAGTGGACTGGTATGGTCCACCCCCCAAGGGCCACACCTATGGCCCTTTATTATCAAATAACATTGTAACATTCATCAACACACACATTTCAACATAAACACAACCTTTTATTAAATGCCCGTTCATTGTAAGGGCCACTCAACATACATGCACAATCTCATATCAGTGTTATGAGACAGGCTGAGGAAGCATCGATAAGCATCTACCATCGCTGTCTGCCACTTCCACTGCTCCAGCGTGGGGAGTTGCACCAGTGTTTCACGGAGGTTGCGCTGCTTCTTCCCTTCACGTGAAAGCTTGTTGGGGCCTTGCACATCCACAGACGTCTATTCAGTTCGCCCTGCCTCCATTCCCCAGGCTCCATGTCCCCATTGCCTGATTGGCAAGTCCACGAGAACGTTCCTGCAACACTGGTACGGGTCGTGACATGAGATTGTGGCAGGATGCAGCAAGCTTCCACCGTATCCTCATGGTTCTCTGGGCGATGCTGCAGTGGTGTGAGAACTACTTGGAACCTGATGCCAGGAGCCAAAAGGTGGTTCTCCACCACCCGCCTTGCAGGACAAGCCTGTAGTTGAAGATCCTCCTAAACAGGTGAGGCATCTGGAAGTGGTAGGGCTTCATGAGGTAGGTTCTGAGGCAGAGGCGTCATCCCCCACGATGAAGTAGGGCCATCTTGTGTGTCGCTGGGCAGGGGTTCTGGATCTGGGAACCCCATTGATGAGGTTGTGTTCCAAACCCCTCTTGAAGTGACCTGGCGTTGTATACCTGAGCATCTGGAAGATGACCCGTTGCCTGAAGCATCAATGTACATTGAACTTGAATCAGCATCGACCATGGCCAAAGAGGATGATGCTGAAAGAAGCCCTTGTAAGTGGACCCTGAGTTGGCTGGAGCTTGCAGGCCACCTGCTCCCCGACTATCGCTCCAACGGGGAAGTTCCACTCTGAATACCACTGCTCTGCAACTTTCTTCCAGCCTTCTTCAGTGAGGGCACTGGAGGAGCTCCTCCAGAATTCTTCGATGATGGCCTGTACCACTTCTCTGACCACAATGCTGATGGTGTTGTGTGGCAACGCTCCAGCTGTACTGCATGCCCTGTACGTGGTCCCGGAGGCCAGGTGGCGCCAGAGTCAGTGCCACCTTGAGCCCAGGGTCCAGGCTGGGCTGAAGACTTCGTGTTTGCCTTGGTCAACCTGGGGTCTCAGATCATCCACAACTTCGTCAAACAATGGCTGGCGGCATCCCCATGAAGTCTGGAATGCACGTAGTCATTACGTTCCTCCAGATCCACATCAGCTTGTTATACAGTCCGTACTCGGCTCTCTCGCACGACATCTCGGACCCAGACACTTCTTGGACCCTCCTTTCTTCCCGTAGAACATGGTGAAAGAGCCTGAGAGGGCTTCGCACTGTTGTAGAACGATGGCAGCTACCAAAAGGATGTGTGACGATCCATGGTGGCAAGATGACTGATGCGTGAAGAGCAAGAGCCAGATGAAGGCTGAAGAGTCTGTACCGCAGGGCTGCTGACCTGAAAGTGAGATCCAGGTGATTTCTCCTCCTTTTTATAGGAATATAGGTTTTCCGCTATGTCCTTTGCTCCTCTA
>BHFT01034616.1:0-10390 GCA_004320025.1 Laticauda laticaudata | reverse complement strand
GCGTTTTTCTAATTCTTTCATAGAATCCAACACGATCCCCCTGCTATCAGCCATAAAAAAACCAACATTGTCTTTTAAGCGCAGCACACAATCCCCCTTGTGTTAAAAATAACAGATCTAAGCCTCTACCGATTCTGCAAGACACTTCGAGAGACGTCAAGGAGTTTTGCAAAGCTGTAATTGATTTCTCAATTTCGTAATAAAGTCATCATCAATGGCTGAACCCAGAGCTGTAATTTTTGTTCAGAGACAGCTAGTCCTGCAATCCCCATGCGCTGCAACCCGTTGAGTGCCCAGAGCAAACAGTAGACCTAAAGTGAGAGTACTAATAATTCCCCGCCTTTGCCTCTTGAGTTGGTTTCCAGCGTGCCTGTAAGGATATATAAAAATCATCAGAGTTATACACATTCAATTTTTGGTATAAGCCATACTTGAATGCAAAATGATTTGAATTTAATAAGTTCATCCCCGTTAGACACATGCTGTCGTTGAGATGGCGAGACCAGTGCGAACAAGCCCAGACCAGAATTATTGCCAGGGAGAATAATACATTCCTTTCAGGCTTGATGGTTTAAAATCTCCTCCTGAAGTGTTGGTTGTTAGACATGGAGCGATCCTCGATGATGTGTAGCTGGCCAAGGCGTCTAGGGAAATATACATTACAATTGATAGCCATTAGAACATTATGACAATATTGTGGAAGTAATTGATGGAATATTTCCAAGCAAACAACCGACCCCAGTGATGGAAGAAGAAGAGAAACAAGTAATAAGTGGAGTTTCCTCCAAAAGCGGGCAACGTTCGTCTGATGTGGAAAGCAATGGATTCTTGAGGAAGGAAACGAAGGCTTCGTTAAATTTAACAAAGGGGAGAGCAGAAAACAAAGCCACACATGTGGAGGCACTTTGATAAATTTGAAGAGTTCAATTAAAAGAGCATAGGAAGCTTGATCAAGGGAACAATGGGTTCTAACGGCCCTAGTGTTATGGGGTTGCAAGAATGGAGATTTTAATAACCTCATGTGTCCCACCGGGTTTGTGAGGAAGTTCAATGTGAAGCTGAATGTTGAAAAAAAATTCCACTAATGGCTTTTCTTGCCAGGACTGCTTTGTAGGCGGGCACCCCATTTCAAGCCAGTTGTCCCAGGGGACTTTTCTTGCCTTAGCGTCCTCGTGAACCTTTATGTCGTTACCGGGTTGCATAGTTGGGCAATTTTCTCAACTCATGGAAATATCCATTGTGGTGCGAGTAGTGACAGAATAAGATCACCTTAGTGCCCGGATCCAAATAAAATATATGTGGTTTTCCAGTTTGTGTTGAACACACGACAGGCTTTGCAAAAAGTTAATCCTCCAAACAGCCCCCCGCAAATCGGGAAGCTTGTTGGGCAGGGGGACTGGAGTATTGGAAAACGGGCTGTCCGGGGCATAACCATAAACTATATTATTTACAACTCATGATTAGGGCTCGTGGATGAAGGAAGTGCGACGTTGTAAGCATGGAGCCCTACAAGCATTTCTGCCCAAATCGAATTGAAGTGGTGGGTAGAAGTCTTGTCTATGCACGAGGGAAAAAAATGGTTTTTAGTTTACATGCTTAGGAGCTTAACGAATGCCTGGGAAAGTCTTTTTTCTATAATCCAAGAATATTATATTTTCTGTGAGGCTTTTCGCGGATCATCATGGACAGTTTTCTTTTTGAAGCGTTGTCTTGTTGACAGGAATCCAGAGTTCGGTATATAAAAAGCATCACAAGTAGGTGAGGAATGAGGACTGTGGACAAGTTAGTTGTTAGAACATTTACGAGATGAGTTACTTCAAGGAATTATTGTCTGTCACCTCCCCACTGATCCTACGTGTTATGCAGGAGAGGTATTCAGACCTTATCCTGTCTCTAAAACAAGACTAATTCTACTTGAGGAGTCTGCGTAAAAACTTATAGGGGCACTTTAGCATAGTACTCGGTCGAAAGAAACCTGTCGAAATGACCTGGGGCAGTTCTGTTATTTCAGATGACGCACAAGAATAAAAAAATAGGTGGGAAAGATTCCTTTGTGTCTCGCTTCTATTCTTCTCATATAGGTACGAAGGGCTCCAAGAACACTGGCTTCAAAGTATTTGAATTTATTCACCGATATTGGGGCTTGATGCCCATCATTGCATTGTTGCTTGGTTCCGCGTCGTGCCCGGTTCTGAAAGCACCATAGTACGATCTCAATTACGTGTAGTTAAAGTGATGAGTGCTATAAGCGACACCTATTCGTGAAGGATATTTGCGGCACTGTTAATTATAAATCTGTATGGCCGTTCTCGAAGATCAAGAGAAATTTTGCGGAGCGATGCACAATAATTTTAAGGGTATGTCCTGTGTTTTAGAGCGTCTTCGACTATTTGACCGCTAGCTAATACTCCCTCACATAGTGGGAGAGTCTTCGGGAGGGAAGGCACGCCGTGTACAAAAGGATGTGAAGACAGTATATAGCTGCCTAATGGCCCAGGGGAATGCGAATCAGAAAAGAATGCGCGCCCTACAGCGAGTGCTGAAACGTTACTGGACGTCTCTTTTCTTCCTCGGTCTTGGGGCTTCCTCCTCAGCTGCTTGTGGAGTAATGAGAGAGATGGTGAAACTATCCCAAGACAGCAGTTATCCAAGAAAGCCTGTCTGGGCTGGGTAGATAAGTCACAAGGGCCTCATCAATGCGGATTTTGGTTTGGGAATCAGATGTTGCGACTCTGTAGGTCATAGCCATGCGTTGTTCTGGCCTCCCATGAGCAGAGCTGCGTTTTGCAATATGTCCTGTGTCCAAAGCTAGGTGCCATCTATGGGCATCCGTATCTGCTGCCTTAGAGTTACCTATGTTGAGGGTTCACTGGTCTTTGTCTCGGGAACTTTCTGTGGATCTGGAGCAGACAAGAGCATTGTCACGTATTCCTATACTCTGTATTGATGGATTGTCTGCCTCCTGGAAATGTAAATTTGCATTGTACATTTTTCATGTGATTATTGATTCATGTTATTGTGGTTGGTATTTAAATATCTCTAGGTAGAACAGTCTACAAAGTGAACAGTATCTAAGGGTCCCCAGCAAGGGAAGCCCCCAAGTGCTTCAAGTGAGAGAAAAAAGTCCAGATCTCTGGTCCCCAGCAAGGGAAACCCGCTATTACAGGCTCTGATATGCCTTCTTGCCTGTCAGAAATAAAAGTTCCGCAATGTAATTGTCACTCACTCTTTCTATCTGAATACCTTTAATACCTTCGTTCTTGTGATCTTCAAAATAAACACTGAAAAGGGGCTCCACCAGTCAGCTGTTGGGTGCTGTTTCTGGCTTCCATACGCGACCTAAGTTGCGCTCCATTAACATGAGCAGCCTACCTAGCAGACAAAAAAAGCTTTGACACTCCCAATCCTTTTTGTGATGATTTTGGGAGCGAGTTGTCCTGAAGTAATGCGCCAAACTGATAGATGCCAGTCAGCTGTTAAGCACTGACTGCTTCTGGCTCCGTACCTTGAACTCCCTGTGCCGACTGGGTAACTCTCCCTTAATGTGGGCAGGCTTCCCAGCAGTCAGAAAAGTCTTCCATGATCCCAATTCCTTTTTTTAGGTTTTTTGGGAGCGATTGGAGGGAAATGCAACTGTGTGCAAAATGAAGACTCTGTTGTAAAACAGGCAGGCAGTTTTCTGAGCCTGTAGCAATTTGTTCAGTTGATTGAAAACACAAAGATGATTTAAGGTCTGTTGTGTGTGTAGTCCCTTTAGGACTGTTTTGTGGATATAACCAAAATAAAAAATCAAGAATTTGAAGCTGCTAGCTCTCTCTATTAA
Source organism: Laticauda laticaudata (assembly GCA_004320025.1). Taxonomy (NCBI): domain Eukaryota; kingdom Metazoa; phylum Chordata; class Lepidosauria; order Squamata; family Elapidae; genus Laticauda; species Laticauda laticaudata. Next base: position 6,567 of record BHFT01034616.1, on the reverse strand, counting down.
AAGAAAACAGAGGAGCTCCAGAGCAATAGTCTATATCAGCCGAGTCTGAATAGAAGAACTGGAGATGGTAGCCCAGAGGGGCGGTGCCTTCAGTTTTTCTATTCAGTCTATAGCCAACCAGAGTTGAATACATCTCAACACATGGATCCTAGCTTGAAACCATTCTGGAGAATTGAGCTGCTCACATACCAACTGCAATTGGGACCAGCAACTTTAAGTGCTATAGTTGCTAAATGAAAAAATCACATGACCATGCTGATCTACAAGTTCATTTCCATTTCCCCTGTTAAGCAAAACAACTGCAATAAGTGGGAAATCACATGATATAAGATTTCACTTCTACATTTTCTGATTGTTGTTAATTTCTGCATAATTATGCCTATTTGCAAGCCAGATGTGAAGTGCTCAAATGGTGATCATGGGACTATGGGCCACTGCATGTGAGGATTGCTTGCAAGTTTGTTTTTTTCCCAACTGTCATAATTTGGAACAGTTGTTAAACAAGGCAGTTGATAAGAAAGGACTACCTTTATTCTTCTAATACTCTGGAGGAGTAGAAGTTTATTTGTCTTTTATAGCAGGTAATCTAGGGAGGTGAGTTATATGATATACCATCTTATGTTATCTTAATCTTTCCTATCAGCTTCATCACTTTGAAATATTGTAAAGCACCTTTCTGGTCATTAAATTCAGATGTAATTCAAGTGACAAGACTCAAATTATTAAATATTTGTGATGGTTATTAACATCTACATATTGTTCTTCTATTTCCTATGTATTGTTTCCAGAGACAAGGGTAATTTATTTTGTTTTTTTTACATTAAATTAATTAGTAAGAGAAGTCAATTACTGAAAGTGAGGTCTGAACTACTGGTATTTCCATGAGTGAAGAGGTCTTAAATCTCTTCAGGTTAGAAGACATGCAGTTAACCCATTCCTGCCAAATTCCTGTTTCAACAGTCAGAAAGATACATAGTCCATCTGCTGTTTGATAGCATTTCAAGAACATAGGAAGGGTTTGTTTTTGTTTCTTTGAAGGACTTGGTACTTAAATGGCTATGTTCATAGAATGGAATGAAAACAGGTTTTTCTGAAAATAGGCATGTATTGCACATAGGGAGTTGAAATCAGCTTTTGACAGCCCACCAAATGTGCTGAATATTATTAACTATAGTACTATAAGAAAAGGATGGAGCACTAAAACTTGTATAGTTCCAAACAGTTTATTAGGGAGACAAATAGAATTTGTTATATCCTTGCAAAGTTAGATTGATATGAACATTTTAATTAAAATGGCATTTCTAAACTACACTACATAGGAATAATGTAGCTCTACTTTTTTTCTGAACATTTATTTTCTTATAGCATTTTTACATTTAATTACATATATACTTTTGGGAATCTTGAATAAGTAACTGCATTCACTATGTATCCAAATAACTTACTTTTATCCCTCTTCTTTTTTTCCTTAGATTTACTAGGAATTACTTAGTAAGTACTTGCTTAGATTACTACAAAACCTGCAATATTATTAGCTAATGATTTAGATCAGAATCAGTTGCAAATAACAGTGTATTTCAGTAAAAAAAACTAAGAAAGCTAGATAAAACAAAGTCAAAATAACGCAACATTTTAATGCAATCTAATCAATAGACAAACAATTGTATTTTGTACCAGTTGAAGCTTTAATCTGTATAAATAGTACAAGCGACCAATATGTGGAAGACAGATTAAAGCTCAAGTTCCAAATGGAAGTGCTATGGCTAGCTAAACCTCCATGTAGCTGCCATCAAAGGGCATCCAGCAGCAGTATAAAATCCAGAGTTCCCAAACAGTTTATCCCATCTTTCAATCAGTGTGTAACCCTATCTATATCAGCAGTCTCTCCAAGCAAGCACTGGTTGGTTTGATTATTAATAGTAGGTTTCAGTTTCCATTTATTAACATTCATCTGGCCCCAAATGGTACCTAAGCATTTGTTTAGGAAACTCATCTCTTCTCCTAAATTTTACTTCAGTAAGGTATAGTGCTAGATGTCATTGGTAACTTAGTAACCTTTATCATAAATTTCATGATTGTACACATCTACGAATCTAGGCTATATCCCATTTAAAAAAAATAGTTTTCATTGTTCTAACTTTTTATTTATCTTTTTTTCCTAATCTATCTTTTAAGAGCATTTGGAAGCTGCAGGAGTACAGTGGCGCAGGTAATTTTGGGGGCCCCTGTTACAAGTGGTCTTTGTAACACTACTGGTCTGCAAATTGCACTGGCTACCAATTTGGTTTTGGGTACAATTTAAGGAGTTGATAAGTATCTTTAAAGTCCTTCATGGCATGGATCCAGCCCAGGCTACTTATAGGACCGTCTCATTTCACAGATGAGCTTGAGATATTGTTTTTTAAGTATTTTCTTTTGGTACCCTATTTGTGCATGCCTTTAATAATCATAGGAATAGTTATATGGACATCTCAGTATTGTTCATTAGGACCTTCTAATGCATTAATAAATACCTGGAAGTTATAATAATTGATTTTGACTATCAAAATCAATAAAGCTGATTTTGATAGTCATTACAGTCATATTTCATCCAGTTTAAGATTCGGTATATGCTGAATGATTCATTAGATGAGTACATTTGTACCTCATAACTTGTTATGTTGTGCGACTGCAACCAAATAAAATGGCTATTTGGAATAGATCCTTGTGATTTGATGAATTCTATGCATTAAGGCTTATTTTCTGGTTAGGTCTCATTTTCAGGGGAAACACGGTATACTTGTCATTTGTGTGGCTTTCTTTTTATTTAATCTCAGTCCCATTTTTTTCATTGTGTTCCTGGAATTTTATTACTAGAGTGCATTTTTAGCTGCTGTCATGAATAGCATCCTAGGCATAGGCTTATTGTTGATTTTTCTTTCAATTTTTAAACCACACTGATTTTCTATTAATGTATTGAACCTTGTATAGGTTCAATAATAAGAAGACAGTATTGAACTTTGACTCCTTTCTTTACCAACCTGGAACTAATCCATTTTGTCATATTTTATAGGTTTTGTATGAGGACAATGAGATATTGTGAGATTCCCATTTTCAGCTCAACATGGCTGACACAGTGGAAGACCTTTCTATAATCAGTGAAGCACATATTAATTTCATTTTCATATTCTTTGGCTTTCTCTATTATCCAGAATGTACCAGCAACATCTCTTGTTTCTCAGCCTTTTCTAAAAGAATTGGAAACATTTGAAATGTCCCTTTCCATGGAGAATGGTACACACAGTTCTCTAATCTAAGGGTGGGCAATTAATTTTCCCAAGGGGACAAATGATAAACTGATATTGTTATGGAGGGCCAAACCAATGTAACTTGATTTGATGCCCTCAAACTCTGCCACCTCAACTCCCCAAACTGTGTCAGACAAGGGGTGAACACTGCGCAGGCACTGAAAATGCCACCAGCTGACTGAAGGAATGTGTTGCAAGTGCATAGAGCGAGACCCAACTGGGCTTCTTTTCTTGCCTCCTGTGGCTTGCTTAATTATGTTTAATTTCTAATTTTTGATTTATCTTGTGCGAGCTGGATAGGGACAGCTAAAGAGCCAGATGTGGCTGGGGGTCATAAAATACCCAGGTCTGTTCTAATCTGTGTTGGATTCTAAGCATTTTTTTTACCACCATGTGAAATTAGAGATTTTATTTACCAGTTTGCACATTCTGTTAAGTCTCCTGTTTGGTACCCCTTACTTTAATTTCCCATAAAGCCTTTTGGGGGTTGTGTGGGTAGAAGCGGTTGCATATAGATGCTTAATGTAAGATAAGGCTTTCAACAATTTCTCACATCTAATGAAGAGGTTTACAGTCAAGACATTTTATTCCATAGTTCCTCTAAATGTTGCCACTTTGACTGGGAATTCTGGTAATTACAATCCCAATACATTTCATGGATGCCAGACTGCCTCTATAATAATGATACTGTAGATTCAAATACCCAAATATGGCCAACTACTTTGAATAAACTTGAGACTTTAAAATTTCTTTTATAAATATTTTCACAGACTTCTCAATTTTATTGTGTTTCTCCTGTTTCTATTATATAGATTGATTGTTTCTATTTTATAATTGGTCAGCACAAACTTTTATTTTGATGGAACGACATAAATGTACAAACAGTTCTCTTTTAGAATGTTATGGCACACTTTGAAAGCACCATGTCTTTTGTTCCTCCAGATGATAGCATTTCTGCAGCAAGTACCTCTGATGTCCAAGATCGCCTTTCGGCTCTTGAACTGAGAGTACAGCAGCAAGAAGATGAAATCACAGTGTTGAAAGCAGCTCTGGCTGATGTAGTAAGAAGACTTGCCATCTCAGAAGATCATGTTGCATCTGTGAGAAAATCGGCACCTGGTAAAGGTAAGACAGCCTTTCTCTGCTTATCTTTTTCATTAAAGATTGAGTGTGTGTCATCTATGTATTATGCATTAGTGAATCTCATTAGGCTCATTAGATTCTCATTAAATGATATATTTAATGATATATCATTTCGAGAGTTAGAGGTTTAAACCGCATGTGGTCCAAGTGTATATCTTATTATAGCAGTGGTATCCAGCGATTTGACACCCTGTGGAATCATTTTAAAGAACTTCGTCTTACAACTAAATTATTTTCAATAATAATCATAAAATGGAAAGAAGAAGAATGGCCACACACATACAGTGAATATTTTGTCCGATTGGATTTTGTATATATAATCTTGCCAGTAAAAAAAAGTATAAAATATTTGGGGGAAACCAATGGGTTTTATGTAAAAATATTGGAAAAGCAATTTTCTTATATATATTGGTCTGTCATTGGTCTGTCACTATCTTCTTTGCAGATTCATGTTCAATAATGCCAGGTTCAAGCCCAAGTGAGACAGCGAGATCCATTCTCGTTCAATTGCTTATTAGTTTACACCTAATAGAATAATAGAGTAATATAATTGGAAGGGAACTTGGAGGTCTTCTAGTCCAACACCCTGCTTAGGCAGGAAACCCTACACCACTTCAGACAAATGGTTATCCAACATCTTTTAAAAAACTTTCAGTGTTGGAGTATTCACAACTTCAAGTTGTGGCAACTTCAAAAGGCAAGTTGTTCCACTTGATTAATTGTTCTGTCAGGAAATTCTTCCTTAGTTCTAAGTTATTTCTCTTCTTCATTAGTTTCCACCCATTGCTTCTTGTCCTGCTCTCAGGTGCTTTGGAGAATAGCTTGATTCCCTTTTCTTTGTGGCAGCCCCTGAGATATTGGAACACTTCTATCATGTGTCCCCTAGTCCTACTTTTCATTAGACTAGACCAGTGGTTCCCAAAGTGGGGGGTACCAGACCCTGGGGGGCAGTGAGATGCCTTAGGGGGAGCGGTAAGAGGCAAGGGGGCTGGCAGGGTGGCGCTAAGAGGTGGACCCCTCGCAGGGCACAATTCAGAGGTGAGATTTTACCAGTTCACAAGAACTGGTTGTTACCATTCCAGTAGGTTGAAGAACTGGCAAAAAGGGCCCCTGGCTGGCCCTGCCCCTTCCCCCTGCTCCTCCATTTTCTGCTGTCAGTCCTTATTGTGCATGTGTGACATTGCGTGCATGCGCAACAATCGCTGGCAGCATTTCCCACCCACACCACCCAGTCACTCCTTCTGAAGCGCATGTGCTCTCGTTTCCCATTTTCCCGCCCGCCATCTCTACCAGCACCAGCCAGCCAGCCAGCCAGCCCTGCCTGCCTACCACCACCTGATCTAGGTGAGTTACACTCTGCAAGCCCACTCCAGCTTTCCTCCACTTTCCTGACGTGCCTGCCTCAAACACAGCGGCGGCGGGAGTGCAGGAAAACCAGAGCAGCTTTGCTCTCCTTTTCAAATGTCCCTCTTCTGCTGCGTTCAAGGTGAGACCCCACAGGTCACCCCATTGAGCCCCTTGCATTAGAGTGTGCAGCAGTCAATTGGTTGGGCCTGCAGGGTGGTGGGATGTTTGAAAAGGGGAGCAAAGCCACTCTGGCTTTCCTCCGCTTTCCCGACATGCCTTCCTTGAACGCAGCAGCTGCGGGATGTTTGAAAAGGAGAGCAAAACCATTCTGGCTTCCCTCCATTTTCCTGAAGCGCCTTCTGGCTTTCCTCCGCTTTTCCAATATGCCTTCCTTGAATGCAGTGGCGGCAGGATGTTTGAAAAGGGAAGCAAAACCACTCTGGCTTTCCTCCGCTTTCCCGACGTGCTTGCCTTGAATGCAGTAGCAGTGGGATGTTTGAAAAGTGGAGGAAAGCCAGAGTCACTTTGCTCTCCTTTTCAAATGTCCCACTGCAGCTGCGTTCAAGGCGAGGCCCCTCAGGCTCACCCCATTAAACTTCTTGCACTGGAGTGTGCAGCAGTCAATGGGGTGAACCTGAGAGAGGGAAAGAGAGAGAGAGAAAAGAAAAGAAAGAGAAAAGGGGCAGAAAGAAAACGGGACAGACAAAGAAAGGGGGGGGGATGGAAGGAAGGGACAGAAAGAAAAAGAAATAAAGAAGGAGGGAGGGAGGAGAAATATAATGAGATATCT